>JACCPG010005349.1:0-52906 GCA_016069955.1 Drepana arcuata
TTTTTGACGCAAATCTTCGCTCCTGTTCGTATATTCCTGTTCATACTTTAGGTTTTCGAAAAATTTTCAACGTAGAATATAATTAAATAAAAGCGCATTTAGCTTACCCGGTATTTCTAAATATGAATGGTTCTGTAATATTGCATGTAGTCTGGACTCTGGACTAGCGAGAGGTCTATATATTCATATATCGGAATCATACATAAATACATACATAGGTACCTACATACATATCATCACGCAGTCCCTCACAGTTCTTTTATATATGGTATCAATTGTAGTGATAAGAGCCATGGTAGCTGAGTGGTTCGAGAAGCTGTCTGCAATAAAAATATTGCAAGTTTAATTCTAGACTGTACCAATAAGTTTTACTGAACTTAAGTATAGTGATTAGTCGAGCTTTACAGTGAAGAAAAACATCGAGAGAAAACCTGCATGCGTTTGAGAAGAAATTGAAAGAGTCGTGCTTGAGAAACGGCGATGGGCTCGCTATCCGTTGGCACCTGAAATAATTATATCTCAGGCGAAAAGAGTGTGTGGGTACCTATACACCTAGGCCTACCGCTTCGGGGATCATAGCGGGAAGGCGTGGATATATATAATATATATAAATACATTGTATGTAGATGCAATGAACATATTAACACACAAAACATTCACGTGTACTATACACGGTGATCTCTCACAATATTTGCCGGTATGAAAATGGCACGCGCAATGCCAATCTACTAAAATGAAGTCATCGTGGGTGACAAATATTTATGTAATTTGTGAGTAACAAAACTAGCAAGGTTCTTATGATATCCGCAATTTTCATTAGAGATACGACTTGGCGTTCTACACGTAGGCAGGTATGCAAAAGATTTACAATTAGAATGTTCACAGATTTATGTGCAGGAGCAAAATGCAGAGCTAATGACATAATAGCCTATAACACAATGGTAGTATATATGAAGTTGACATTGATAATACATTAATATAATAATGAGGAAACATTTGATTGTTAAGTTGTTACATACATACATATCATCACGCCAAGTCCCTAACGGGGTAGGCAGAGAGTATAGAGCGCCAGTTCTCTCTAGTCTTAGACTAGTGGACGAAGCGAAAGAGGTATGCTCTTTCGCTTCGTCCATATTCATCAGTCTCTTCATACATGCTCGTCGGTTTCGAGTACTCTTAACGTTCCCGTCCTTCAGAGTCCGATCTATTTGATCCAGGTAGTTGGAACGGGGCCTTCCTCTGCCTCTTCTTGCACACAGTTTTGCTTTGTATATCTGTTTCGTCAATCTTTCTTCACTCATCCTTTCTATGTGTCCAAACCAACGTAACATGCCTTTCTTCATCTTTACAATCACGCCCTCATTCACGCCAGTTGATTTGCGAATCTCTTCATTGCGGTTAAGTTGTTTGTAATGGACATAAAAAATTCTATCCTCACGCCTTCCTACAAGGGTCTCCGAAGTCGTAGGCAGAAATGTAGGTATAGGTAATACACACACCCAGTTTGCGACAGCGATGTATTTTAGATGCCAACGCGACAGATGGCGAATCCATCGCCGTTACTCAATCACAACTACCTACCCATTATCTACCCACCTCTGGTTACCTACATACTTCTGCCTACGACTCTTATGAGAAGGTTCGAAGGTATAATAAATGCAATATTCTAAATGACCAATACATTGAATTGATAAATTTGTCACTAGACCATATTCACGCATAGTAATAATTTAGGTCAGGCGATATGAATTGATAATTACAGTTTCTTATTAATGTAAGCGAAGGCAGAGCTTTCTTCAGCTTGAATCATCCGACAAGTTTGTAGGACGTATGAAACCGCAGGCATCTTAAGATGTGTAAGAAGACCTAACTTAAGATGCCAATGTCACTTAGTCACCCTTGGAAAATACGCTGTTCTTCAAAATACCTTAAAGATAGCTCATTATACGGTTACCAACTTATCTTTAAGGTCGCCAATTCAGGATCTTTCCATATTCCAAAATGAACTATCTTAGGAACTTTCAGTAAAATCCATTACATGTTTTTGTTTATGCATTTTTTTATTTATACATATCATCACGGCGAGTCCCTAACGGAGTAGGCAAAGAATGGAGTGCCAGTTTTCACTAGACATACATACCTCATTCACTTCATCCACATTAATCAGTCTCTTCATACATGCTCTCTCTTCATAGTACTTTTGATGTTCAACTTTGGAAATAAAGCATTTTCATGTAAATTTATCCTCGCACTAAAACTGATTAATCGTTTTTTGAACTGAAAAGCTGCATATTTGAATGCGAACTCATATGATAAATAATTGAGATTTTTGGTTTTCTGCCAAAGATCTGTAAACAAACACACGTGGCGCTTATTGCAAGGTGCTAATGTGAGTCATAGTTTTATGTGAACTTACCATAGATATAAATCGAATGTCTGTGAAATCATTACTTCACAAAATATATTCGGGTCCATTTGTTATCAGTAGATCAGAATGAGTGAACCTGCAAAGCAAAGATTACAAGCTCGAAACCCGGCTGCACCGATGACTTTATCCGAAATTAAGTACATTAATTAATCACACCGAGAGATTTGAAGGAAAGTATTGAGAGGGAACCTGCATGCATCTAAGAATATACTCAAAGGCGTATGAGTCGTTGAGTAACGGCCATGGTCTCACCATCTGTCACATTGGCACCTAAAATATATCTCTGGCGGAAAGAGGGTGTGTGGGTACTAGCTACACACCTCTGCCTACCCCTTCAGGGACCCTCGTCGAAAGGAGTGACGATAAAGATAGGTATTATGTACGTTTAGTTAGTATTTTATAGATTACTTTGTTTTTCTGTTCTGTATCGTTGAGCGGAACTACATGCCGTTAACAACCTTGTAGATTCGGGGAGACACGATGATAAATTCAATAATTAGTAAAATGATAATTTTACTAATTATTGAATAAACTTATTTCATAACATTATACAAATTCTTGCTGAACGGGTGAACGCGTGCGCGACGTAGCGTATAGGCTGATTCATATGGAGAAAGTGACCTTCACACACGCTCGCGGCCAAACATACAAAACAAATAATTGACATCGCTATGTGTGACTCAGCGTAGACCCGATATTCTGATCTCAATATTACAGCCTCCTTCTCTTGCCAATTGCTTTAATTGAAATGATGTCACACAAATATTGGCCAAGCATTCGCTGAGTCGCTCGTGTTACTAATAGGTATTTTTTTTATTGTATTGTTGAGAAAGTAGGTACCTAATTGTTTGACCATACAATGTATTGTTATTTATTAAAATATATTTTATATTCAATTGATAATAATGTTTTCAATCCACATTACGGCTTTTCCATCGTAGGAGGAAAATATGAATTTCTTCACAAACAATAAATATACTAAGAATGGGATTAAATAAATATAGTCTTATATATTTATACTTATAGTACCCGTACAGTATCCAGAAAATATACTTATATATAAAATGTAATATATATAAAAAGTATTATATAATATATATATCCTCACGCCTTCCCACAAGGGTCCCCGAAGGGGTAGGCAGAGGTGTATAGGTAATACCCACACACCCACTTCCCGTCACGTGACAGATGGCGTGCCCATCGCCGTTACTCAAGCACGCCTATTACATACGCCTTTTGAATTTCTTCTCAGACGTATGCAGGTTTCCTCTCGATGTTTTCCTTCACCGTAAAGCTCGTGGTGTGACTAATCACTTATCACACAATTATCACACAACCAATAGTATTATATAATTATATATAATACTTTAAACATTATTATTATATATCTTCACGCCTTCCTACCCCAGGAAGGGGTAGGCGCTGTATAGTTAGAGTACACACATTTTCCGCCAGATAAATATTTTAGGTAAACGTGATAGTTTGGAGTCCAACGCCGTTACTGACGCAAGACTATACGCATTTGAATTTCTTCTCAAGCATATGCAGGCTTCCTCTGGATAATTTTATTGAACGTATAGTGTGGTGTGGCTAATCACTGCACTTAGGTTCAGACAAACTCATTGGTACAGTCGGGATTCGAACCTGTAATCTTTGTATAACGGTTAGTTTTGTGGTACGGTAAGTATTGTCAGTCGTTTATATTCATAAGCCAATTTTATATTCTTATAATATCTCTTCTATTTATTTTAATAAAATACATTTCCGGCAAACTTTTTTTCTGTACATAAAACATCTTGTTTTTAGTATAGTGCATATCTGTGAATATACATATATATCCGGGATATGAATATACATATTATGTTCATAGGCTATGGTATGGCATGGCATCCAGTGGACCTTAAACTGCCATTTATGACTCATTTAAGTGATATACGATCATTTTCTGGTCACTTTCCGCACTGGAAATGCCAAAATTCCATATACCCATCGCCTCTCACGAAATACTGAGTCAGAATCCATTCACTAAATGTCGGATGAATGATGCCCGAAAAATTTAGGTTAGACCTTTCATTACGACATTTACGACCGGGGATTTCAGATCTGAATTATCTCACGTCACGTTTAAAAGAACGTACCCGTATATGGTCATCGAATGATGTGATCTAGTCATGTTCAAGTGCTGCTATAGTTCACATTATTAGGCGTCTTCATTCGAGTAAAGTGTACAATGAGTTACTAGGTCTGATGAGAGAATTGGTGCTCACCCCGTGGAAGTCTCTGTGTGATGATGATAAGGCAGTGCTGCTAGGCTACGAGCTTTGCTGGAGGAATCTGGACTTAAAGTGTTACTAACCCATGGGGTGTCAATGAGAGAAAAATAAAAGACATGTACGAGTATCGAATAGAAACATTAACTATCTACTTTGTTTTTTTCCGTGTTTTGTCTGTTTGCATTCATAACTATGACTTCACAAGTCCTAAAGCAGTGTCAGCAAACACATCGAGACAAGAATGTTTACAGAACTGTACCCACAAGGCGAGAACTCAAATAACTATTAGCTAATGTATGTGTTCAAATAGCGAAAGTACGCGGGTAAACCACGCGGATTTGACTCGCGGAACTATTTGAAAGGAACCACTGAACTATTTGCGTCATATCCGAACCTATGACGGATTTATATGAGACTTTAGCACCGTACCTTATTAAGAATTGTATTCGCCTGTCGAATATGATATGAGCCTATATGCTAACTAGCTTGTTTAGATAGTGTTTGTAGTTTATTCTACAAACAATATGTGTGATAATCTTAAAAGATGTTTTGCTAAGGATGTGGTGATCGACGAGCTACGTCCTTATTTTAGAGACACAACATCCTTTTCTTCACGTCTTCCCTAACATTATAGAGGAGTAAATATCATTCAAATAACTTAGGCTATAGGTCCTAACTTGATGAAAGAGTGGGAGTGGATGAAGCTGGAGGAGGTTATCTTAGGAACTATTCTTTGATTATTATATTTTTACTAGTCCTGATTGATCCATATTTAAATTGCTTTTTTATTCAGAAAATATTAAAATCATATATAATAAATTTGATAACTAATATTTTAGATAGGTACTTATTTATCATCACGCCGAGTGTCTCGCGGGGTAAGCAGAGAGTAGAGAGCTTAGTATGATATCGTAAGCAATGATCTATGCTGGATTATATATTAACTTAACACATAACATTAACAAAGTGTTATTCACCCATATATTGTAAAATAGCGCATTCAATATATTTACGTAACGTAGCGTACAACAAATTCCTATCGTTATGTGTTGTTTATCAGTAGCTCATTTATTCGATTATATTGTTGGGTTTTTCTATGAGCACTCTCATGCCAATACTCAGAGCATATAATATCATTAAAGTCAATCATCACTTCCTCTACGAGATAGTTATTAAAACATCACAACGTTTGCATACGCCAGAAAATATCGGAATGATGCGTGACGGAAAATGCCATTGGTTACGTGTCTCGAGGTTCATTGCTCGTTATCGAACGTTGGCGCCCCGAGAAACAACCTCACTCAAGGTCCTCATTCATTGAGCGATACGTCAAGTTCATTGATGATTTACGCCCGTGTTGGTTGCTGTACGCACGCCACCTATACCAACACGAGAAGTAGACTTGTGTGCGATCGGTGTCTTGGCTTGGTGTGCATGTGCGTCAAATTCTACTTTAATTTCTAGAGCGATGTGCATGTGTGGGTGTACGCATGCTTGTTTGTGACAGGACGCTCAACAATAGCCGGAATAGGAAGCGACAACGGCAAAATGAGCGTGCAGACTGACTCCCCAGACAAGATCCGTAAGCAGGTTCTTGCACTGGACTCAGTTTTTATTGATTAATTCGTTAATTGAATAAGAACAATGACAGCTCAAAAAACGGCTTTACGCATAGAGCACGCTCTGCTCTGATTGAACTAGAAGTGTTAGTTCGTCGGAAATCCTGGTTCACGTTAGTTCAGTGACTGAAGCCTATCTCACGCCTATGTGACATAATAATTTCACAAAGACACCTTCTATTTCAAAAACTCTTTGTGAAATAATGTGAAGCTCGTTGATGTCTAACGTGGGCTGTAGTTTGAGAGAATAATATTCTTTGAAAATATTTTTTTTTAAATATGGAGTGTCTTTATATTCAAATATCAAAAATATTTTATTTTCATAACACTTATTAGCGAATATTACCTATCTGAATATTCTTTTCTTTGAAGATCTTTGTCTGCCGCTTGCTTCCATCGCATTGCAAAAAATACATATATATATTATATGTAATATCTTAGAGTAATCAGTAATACTTGAATAAAGATTGTGTTCTTTTAATTTTTACGCGATACATTATTACATATTTTACGCGAAAAAACATGTACCTTGCGTATACCTCCTTCTCTCTACCTATACTCATCTCTTTATTCCTGACATATTTTTTATACTAACTATTAGTTCATTGACTGAATGCCATCAGCTCTGAATGTGATTAGGAATTATGTAATTTTAGCTCTTTACATGTAGTATTTGGTACCTATCATTTAAATAAACACTTTACTGTTCAGTTATAGACGGAATATGTACAAACCATGAAATTTATGACTGATACTGGTCTTCTGGGCAATGGTCAGAGCTATACTACTCTACTACTAAGTTAAAAAGTCGCAAGGCACCTTTTATTTCTTTGACTATCCTCAGAAAGAAACGCAGTGATAACCTTCAGATTGGCTAACGTTTATAGGCTAAAGTCGCCTCTTTACTTCGTTTGTGGATCGAAAAGCAAAATCAAATTATTTGATTGTGACACATTGATAAGACGAAGCGTTTGGTTAAAATGCCTGACCGCTTTCTATGTTCTCATTATAAGATTCCTCGCGTAGAGCTAGATACAGCGGCACATTTTTTGTGAGTCTGGATTAAACACCCGGATGAACGAATTCGACGCATTTTTAATACGGCCTAGTTCAGTGACACAGCTTTTTTTGTGACTAAACTAATAACTAAAGCGCATGGGAATCGCGCTGTCAACTTTCTTTGTATACTGACTAGTTATATTCCGCAGTTTCACACGCTTCAAATTTTGTATAATAAAAGATAGCCGTGGTAGCCGAGTGGTTCGAGTAGTTGACTGCAACATAAAGATTGCGAGTTTGAATACTGGCTACCAATGAGTATTCCCAAACTTAAGTACAGTGATGAGCCACACCGCGAGCTTTACAGTGAAGGAAAACATCGAGAGGAATCCTGCATAAGATTGAAAAGAAATTCAAAGGCGAATGTTTAGTCATGCTTGAGTATCGGCGATGGACTCGCGTTCAGGAAGTCACGTGGCCACCTAAATTATATATCTGGCGGAAAATGGGTGTGTGGGTGGGAATTACTTATATACCTGCCTGGGGGCAGAGGGGACTGGGTGGCAAAGCATGAGGATATATTATTATATTATATATATATTATTAGTTTTATAATAAATGTAGACTAAATTACTCCTTATAGCATTAGGAATCTATCAATAAAAGTCCTTTTAGTATATTGATGTTACAAATGGACTTTTCAATGTATTTATTAGCAAAGAAGTGACCTTACTTTGGGTTGTAGCATTGTGGTATAAAGCCTTAATAAGCGGGCTATCTAATGAAAAATCATTGTTCCAACGGGATTAATTGTTGAGATCAGTGCGATCAAACAAACAGACTGCCTCCTTATAGTATTAAATGTTTGATCTAAAAATAAAAGGATGTTTTCGATCCAACTTTTTTGTCTTTTATATTAGTTGGTAATCGTATCGTTCAAACGGTGTCGCAGCTTGACCGAAAAAATACCTGTTGTTTATTTTTTGTTTATAATATATACAAATTTATAATGTATTTGATATCCAAGCACGAAAATGTTCTGTTTCAAAAATGTATGTATGCTCTGTTTAAGTAGTCCCCGCAAAAATCAAGTTTACTAATTCAAAAAGGCGTACTTACACGCTGTTTCTGAACTGAACGTAGAGTTGATCCATTAGGTACATCAGTGCTTTGTGTAATGAATCAACTCGACCTACACCAAGGTATAAAACTCATGTTCATCTCACAAATATCCGCTCTCGGGGATCGAATCCGCGACCACAAGTTTCGCAGTCAGGAGCTCTAACTACTAGACCAGACGGCCGTTATTTTATATACATACGGCAATGTATATTATATGCTTTTATTATTTATTATATTAAATCTGACTGCCGTCTGGTCAAATTGTTAGAGATCCTGACTGCGAAAATTGAGGTCGCGGGCTTGAATCCCGCTAAGGGGAGATATTTGTGTGATGAACACGAGTATTTGTACCCTATTCTTAGATGTCCTATGTATTTATGTATATATCTAGCTATATAAGTAAATTAATCGTTCTAGTTAGCCTAACACAAGCTTTGCTTAATTTGGGACTAGGTTAATTAGTTTTGAATTGTCCCAAGGTTTTTATTGTACATACTGTATTATTGCTTAATTTGGAAATAGGTCAATTTGTGTGGAATTGTCCCAAGGTATTTATTATAGTGTTAGCAGAATTTGCGCTACTGCCAATAAATACCTATGCAAGAAGCTTTAAAGATATTATATGTATTTAATTAATAATTAGTTGAGATGTTACTTACTCGTGTAACTTAAACCTATAAGTTTGATACCATAAATCAAATCATACTTTACGGAGCGTAGACTACAAAAAAAGTTTTGTTAGTCTGGTTTGGGTAATAAAAAATGGCGAACCTGTATATACCTTTGTGGTCATGGCTCGTAGTCACAATTAGTATTATGATCTTCTCTTGCTCCTCATGATCGTGTCTGTAGTATGACAGGTTGTAATTTCGATATCACTGGCAAATTATATCAGACCTCTACTGTTTACCTAATGTTCAAGCGATTATCCCCTTTAAGTTCTACGAGCTCATATAAATATTTTTCCAATTTCCCCTATCGAACACAATTTGAGTTAAGCTCCAATTAAATTGGTCAATTGTTCAAAAAGATCTAGGTCACGAAAACCATTGCTCACAGCCCGAGGCCTAACCATCGAACCTAAATACTAAATGATCGTCAAATGCAGACTAATCATTAGTTAAGGATGCGAAAACTTATTTAAAATATAAAATTGACGTATATTATAAATGCGATGTAAATTTGTTGTTGTTATTATCTTTGCCCTAATATTTATGTTTATTTCCAGATTGGACAACGCAATCGGTGTTGCTGACTTGTTATAAGGTAAATTATTATTTTGATTGCAACTTGACCAGACGACCGTCTGATGCAGTGGTCAGGGCTCCAGACTGCGAAGCTTGGGTGTTCGGCGGGTTCGATTACCGCTGAGGGCAGATATTTGTGTGATGAACACGAGTATTTGTACGGTCTTGGATGACCTATGTACTTATGTATATACATATCTATCTAGTAACCGAAGTACAAGCATTGTTTAATTTGGGCCTACGTCAATTTGTGTGGTATTGTCTCAAGGTAAGTTCTTTGTCATGTATATATTTGTAGCCATCTATTTCCCACAGCCGGGCAAAGGCCCTCTTCTCCCTCCACCATCCGCAATTTAGTACCACTTCTTTTTTTTTTATATACAACCAGAGTGGCAAACAAGCATACGGCCCATCTGATGGGAAACGGTTATCGCAGCCTATTTACGCTCACGATACAGAAGTGTCACTTGCGGGTTGCCACTCTGGGTTCGGAGAGTTATAGTGTGTTGGCAGCATAATGGGTTTAATCCCTCTGCTTCCAACACAATGTAACAATCCTCCCCCTCCCCAAGGAGCTCATTACTGGAAACCTTATTTACCGCGTAGGAACACAACACAAAAAATTGTGTTATTTGGCTACGGACTTCTATAAGGTGGAGGTCCTGCCCCCAGTCGGGCAGCTCCGAATTCGAACGGGAAACCCGTTATGCCCTACCTCTCTCACTTCTGATCATTATTGAAGTGCATGTCCAGATCGTTCTGCCATCTTCTTCGTGGCCTTCCACGTCTGCACGTCACATTCTGTGGGGTCTATTTTGTTGTTTGATGAATTGATATTGCATAGGTAAATAATGTTGGTCTACACCACGGTGTCATATACAGCTTTTAATATTTTAACGCAACTTTTAGAATTTCAACTTGATCGTATTTTCCAAGCGACTAAGAGCAAAACGTCGCCCACAATGGTACTTTCAGCTATTTTGTTTGCTTTGTGTTTTTAAGGAGATGCTGATAAATGTAGGTGTGGCGTATGAGATCTTTAAGTCTAGGGAGAACAGGCTTTGTATTTTTTCTGCTAACTTTAGTGGAGTCGGTTGAGGACATACATGAATATTTATCCATTTTCCAATCCAGTTGTGTAAGGATCAGTGACGACCATTCTCTGAAAGTCTTGAGAAAGTGTCATTTATCACTGAATACCTTATATAAAATCTACTAACCAGAGCTTACAATAGAGTATCTAAATAATTCAGAAATAAAATAATAAAGTTGGTGTGTGGTTATAAAGTTCTCATGTATAAAAATCGTGAAATTCGAATCTGTGATCATTAATAAGCACACAGTTTAAATTATATCAAGCCAGTATGTCTGTATTAATAATACTCCTTGATACGAACATTTACTTTAAATTTAAATTTACGCTTCATCTAGTACCTATGGCAACGTCTGAACGTCATATTGACACTTAACTGTCACTCTGACTTTAGTGCGTACACCGTCACTGGGGAAATTTCTAATTTTTTGATAATTTTTCGCGATTCTATTTTTGAAGAAATTATTTATTTACGTGAGGCCATGGTAATATATCATGTGTTGTAAGCTGTTTGCAAACGCAGTGGACAAAGGATCATTGGTTAGGTGCTCGGGAGGCGAAGTCCTAGTGCTGTCATCATGTTGAACGAATGGTTTCAGCGAGGGATAGACGAAGTGTGCGTAGAGAATTTTCAGGTGACTTGTTTCAATTTCATTCCTTTATTTATTTTTTATTAACAAATAATGCACAATTACGAGCAAAATTATTTAAGTAAATATATCAATTATAGTAACATGCGTTTCACAATTTACAATACATAACGTTAAAGTTACATGGTAAGATGCTACGGTTCATGTGTCAGGTATGGTTGCTTAAGGTTGGTCGAACTTTTAATATTATTTAAAATATATGCAGTATGCTTTACTTAATATATATTTACATATATATATAACAATTAGGAAACACTGCATAAAAGGCTTTTATACTGCAATGGTGGCAAACAACCATGCGGTCCGCCTGGTGGTAAGCGCCTATGGACGCTTGCAACGCCAGGGATAGCACTCGCGCGCTGCCGACCGTTCAGGAATCTGTTCTCACCCTATTTGAAAAACTCCATGCTGTACTCTCTGGAACAAAACCTCAACCTCATTTCACAGTCTGAGCAGCTAAAATTAAATTATGATACTTCGGTATTGTATGCGTAAATAGGCTCCTGCTCCATTCTGCGTAAATTTTATCGTGTCATAACTGTCATAATTACATTTTCTCATTGGTATCGAAGATTGACCCGCCAATTTTTCCTTTTAGCTTTATACAAAAAAAGAATGTTCTATGAATCTGTTAAATGTTTCTCTGGAGACTAGTTCATTTATATAACTCACTAAGAACTGTATGTAGACAGCACTCAATTTTAAGATTTATCTTAACAAATTTCAAGTATTAACTCGCCCAACGAGATAATTTGTCCTGTTAGCTCGTAGTTTAATGTATTTTCCTGTATTTTGTCCCGTTACTATAATGACCCCACACATGTTGACAAGCGCCGGCTCTCGATGAATATTTTCACACAGCCTTCTTTTCCTCCTTGCCAAAGACTAAATATACACAGTGAAGTTCTTGTATACAATTATTGAAAAATTTCTACATACTTTATACTTGTAATTTATTTTAAAAATAGAATTTTGTAATTGCAATAGAATACCTATAAACTTTTGACAATTCTACATAAAAAAAAATACTTACGTACTTAAGTACATCGTTTTCGCCGCCAGCGGAAATCCAATCCGCGGCCTTGAACTTCGCAGTCTCTTAATCTGACTACTTGACTAGACCGCCGAAGCTTTAACTATAGTTTAACCAAGTCTAAGAGTTTATCAGAGGGGTTTCTAACAAAAGTTATTCGTTACCCATCTGTAACATCTTGCATCTTTGGAGAGGGCAAAAAGAGGATCACTTCCCACTCGTGTTTTTGCCACTATAATGACCTTCGACTTTAATTATCGGTTTAATTACGACATAATTTACGACGGTAAAGTAATGTTTTAATTGTACACCCTTCACTTGACTACTTTCTTACTAATTGGAACTCGTTAATGATTATATCATAAGCACTGCTTTCAATACAGTTGAAATAATGCTTAAATAATTACTTAGGTACTTAGTTACTTATCACTGGCCTTAGATAAAGCCACTAAACACATCGCAATGTAGGATTAACGATCCAGATAGCTGTAGGTGGATTTATGATTTATATTTGATAATGGCGTCGAATGAAGCAATTTTCGATTGACGCTGTGAATGTAAAAATTCAAAAGTGGAAGGCAAAAAGCTTGGGTAGGGGCCGACCGGCGCGGCCGCCCACCCAGTCGGCCGCTGCGCCCGGCACAATGTCGCTCCACCGCGGTCGTTGGCGAATACCGCCAATTCCACAACCGTACCACTTCCCTGTCCACAAGACGTATAATCCCAGTCTGACCCTAACAAAATATTACTCTCCGCCCCACAATTGTGGTGCCAATTTCCTCTGCATGCGACCTAGCAAATTTTCCACGAGATAATGATTAAATTGTTTCGGCATGTCAAATCAAACGAAATTATGCTGTTATATCTTGTTTAATAGCGGTACGTTTATGTTTGTCCCTTACATGCCTGTGTGGATACCCCCAAGTGAGATTTCTCCTTTGTTGGATTCCTTACAAATATTTTCTACCGTTTTGTCCGAGATATGTATGTGAACGTATTTTTATTATTGCGATAAATGTATGTTTACTTTCTATAGAAATGTGTTGATATGTATGTGAACGAGGAAGAGAAGAGGTAATAAAATGGCAAAGGTAAAAGTGGTCGATGCGACGTATTTGTTCATATCCTCAGTGAGTACATTTGAAGTATGCATCTTAGTTGGTAACTAGACTCGTCTAATCCTACCTTATACATAACTTAGCACCAAACCAAACCGTGTTAATGCTTGCGCGTTAGAGAGTCAAGTAGGTATTTATAGCATTTGATGCTAATTTATAATGATGTACGTTTCGAACGCTTGATTGAGTTAGCATTAGCATTTATTTAGTATGCTATTTATGCAAATTATATTAAATACTTTTGAAATAACTTTTTAATCTTTTAATGTTAAGTTCCCATTTGTAAGGCGACGTAAATTTTAAATTATTTATGTCAAAATAATCGCACTAAAACTTACGGGCTCTTATCTCTACTGTATATCTGAGTGATATAAAGTAGAGATTCTGTTCTTTTTAGACTTACAGGCCGCTTTTCCTTTTACTCTGAAGCATATTATCAGTGTAGGCAGATATAGCTGAGCGCTAATTAATCTAAGGTTACTGGAGCCAATTGGCTATCGTGGAGTAGTCTAGAGACATCTGGTGCTCTTCCCTACCTGCCTACCCCGTGGGTGACTCAGCTTTTTACACATAATTAACAAAAAGAGCCATGAAGAGAACCACACGTAACTTCATTCATTATCGAAACAGGCGCAGGGTAGTTAGTAACATGAGTCATACTCGTACGCAATGCATAGTAATGTTTAGTGATGCTTTCTGTGTTATAAAATAAGAGGATGTGCCTCCAAGGCTGCACTTAATGAATACGTGATCATATGCGTGAGCTCCCGGTCGCATTATTGGTTTAGTAGGCTAGGCTGCCTTGCGCTAAACAATGTTATGGCAAATCGAATCCTCAAGGTTTATTTTTTGCTTAATGCATACCTAAATCCGGGATGATTTAGGTATGCATTATGCCAGTTGACTCCAGTTCTGCCTAGACTTACAGACCACTTTCGCTTCATCCTCATTCATCAATATGAGTGCCCGATTTGATAGTGATATTTCTTTACTACTTTTGATATAATACTTTTGGGCAGGTATTCGTTCTCTAAGGAGTACCCAATTTCATTCAAATCGGCTCATTTAAGAGTAGTTAGGTGACAGTACAAAAGTACGTGTGATGGTTAATTTTTTAATATTATTTATTTAGAATTATAAATTTATATATAATCTTAAAATATACGTATGTATGTATATATTAAGATTAAGAATTAAGAAATTAAAAATCCATAAGTTGAAACCTCTGGTAAGCCAATATTGTATGTATTATATGTAGATAAAATAGCTAGCGACCGCAATACATGAATTAGTTAATACTAATTTTATTTCTTATCATTGCGAATGAATTAATTGATATGATGCTTAAGAATATTCAAGAACCAACATCATAATGTTTTGAAAAATACATTCCCTAGTTAGTGAACTAGCGCATCTCGTAAATTAAACTGATAAACCATGTGATAACTGTGTTTTTTCAATTTAATTAAGCTGCTTGCAAATAAAAATAGCCGCTTCGTTCTAGCGCAAGCAATTATTATTTATATTGAGGCTATTATTTGAGGATGGGACGTTATGCGTGTATCAAAAAACTGAAGCGAAAGTGGTCTCTACATCTAGGGAAAGACGGTCGCCTATTCTCTCTGTCTACCTAGCGAGGGGCACGGCGTGATGATGTGTAAAATCTTAATTTATATAAATTACGCGTCACGGTGTTTGTTCGCGATGGACTCTTAAACTACTACTTAACCGATTTTACTCAAATTTGCACACCATGTGCAGTTTGATCCAACTTGAAAGATAGAATAGCTTAAATCTCAATTTATAGTCGCAATATAATTTCATTGCTAATTATTTGACAGTCGCAATTATCTGTTAGCTCCAAACGATTCTAACAGATGGAGTCGAGAATGACAGTATACCATTAAATAGTAGTCTTTGGAAATGGTTTAGATGTCACAATTGGACCCGACGACCGTGATATGGGAAACTTTTTCACCCAAGCGAAGCTGGGCGGGACATCTAGTTATCTTTTATTTATTGCTAATTTCGATTCAAAATTTGAATTTATATGTTTAGACTGGAATAGCGCTACACTACTACGATTAAATCTATTTGGTTTGCTCGACTGATGTCTTTAGTACCGTAATATTGTTATCCCGGCGTTTCTACTAGAAAATATTATATCTGTAAAATAATCATTGTGTGGTTATTTCAGTTATATACGTGAGAACAAATGAAATCGGGATTAATAAATGAAATTGGTCTCCGTTTTTGTTAAATAAATTAAATAATTATATATACCTGGGACATAGGAAATCAGAATATACCCATTCATGATGTGATTGGATTCCCAGACATAGTAGAACTCTACTATGTCTGGGAATCCAATCGGCTAATTCATGGTGAATTAGCCTTAATTAGAATGACTATAATTACCATTGTATCTACCTCATGTAACGTCATGACCTTATCTCACGACGAAGGGAAACACGGTAGTAGGTAGATTACTACAAAATATGACTAACAAGGTAATTTCTCAATGAATGGATGTGAATATGCATTTTCTAAATTGAGAAACGATTCGCAGACTGCGTACTGACGTCACGGAATTATTTTATGACGTACATCGACATATGAATCGATTGTTCCAAATTGTATGCTATGCATTGCGTTTATTGTACTGATACGGAGCGACATAACTTGACGGAAACTTTGTTGTATATAGAAGTTGTAGATAGCGTTGCCGCATTGGCATTGATGGTAGTGTCGTAACATAACAGACGCTGTGTTAATTGACTAGTTATGTTATAGTCGATTGGAGTGTGTTGCAGACATCGATGAGTCATTATGACCCTGTGCTTATATTGGATTTAAATTTCTTCGCAAGTGCTAAGAGTAGAATACAATGACAGCAATGAATTTGATATTTTTAATGAATTCTTATAGCTTCAAATCTTCCTCATAATTCAGGTGTATAATTAGTATTAAAATAAAATTAATTTCATGCAAGCTTTGAATTTAAAGGATATTAAATACAATCATATCATCACGCCGAGCCCTATCGGACAGGGAGAGCGAGAAGAGTGCCATATATACCACTTTCGCTTCGTCCACATTCATCAGTCTCTTCATACATGCTTGCCGGATTTGATTTCTCTTGACCGTTCCCATCCTTGAGTGTCCTTTCGATTTTATCCAGGTAGTTGGAACGTGGTAATCCTCTGCCTCTTTTTGCATACACTTTCGCTTTGTATATCTATTTCCTCAATATTTTTATCTTCTACTAATATTTCCAAATCAACGTAACATGCCTTTTTTCATCTTTACAATCACACCCTCGTTAATAATAAATTACTTCAGAATAGGTAATAGCGGTAATACTATCTTAGCTAAGCGAAGTAAAAATATCCTGTTTTATCATTATTTTTTTCTTAAGATATCTTGGACTGTCATTAAATACGTTAAGGGTCTATAAAATTTATCTCTACATTATAATATTAAAAATGAAGTACATGGACGTCGGCATCTTTTTTTTTGGGAGTTGACATGATTAAAAAAGCCCAGGCGTCCCAGTGGTTCGAGGAGTCGCCTGCAACATAAAGATTGCAAGTTGGAATCTTGACTGAATGAGTTTTTCTAAACTTAAGTACAGTGATCAGCTCGGCCCATAATTTCGAAAACGCGGTAATAGGTAATACGGTAAACTTTTATGACCGAGTCATAATCTTGATACTTCGGGTATAGCTTGCACATATTAGCTACGATAACCGTTTACGACCGAACCATACGCTAGATTCTTCGGGTATTGCTTGCACTTATAAGCTACGGTAACCGTTTACCAGCCATGGTTCCCAACTTTGTAGTTATAAAAAAACATGTGCCGACCGACCAGCAAATGATGTGGTATTTGATTAGCATAAAAATGCATTTTACGATGAAGTTACGTGGGCACTACGTACACGCTACGCTGCGCTGTAGTAAAGCAGGTTGAATGAGCGTTGCATAAATCTCAATGTCCGTTCCATTTCTTGATCCGCGTTGTCCGTACATTTCGTAAGCATTTTTCACCATATAGTGCAACATTGTATACATTCTCATCATACTATTTATTGCATAATATAGTTTCGAAGAGTTTAGGAAAATAGATGATTAATAAAATTAAAGCTTAGTCAGCCTCGAAATTTGTGACATACAAACTGAGTAACAATATTTTCTACCATAACACACGGTAGATTAACTGAAAGTTTTATTTACTAGCCAAAGAGGTTATAAAATAACTTGAAATTATGTGCAAATTATCTATACTTTAAAAAAAACAGTAAACCTACCAATGAGGTTTTATATATAATACATCATTGAAACCTACTGATCTTATTTAAATTACTTACGTAAGCTACGTGCAAATACAAATTTGGAATGAAAATCTTCTTTACCTTCTCACAAAGGTTACCAGAGTAGACAGAGGTATGTAGTACCCACCCACACACCCACTCTTCGCCAGAGATATATTTTAGGTGCCAACGTGACATGGCGAGTCCACCGCCGTTTCTCAATCACAACTTTACTTATAGGTCTATGAATTTCTTTTCAATCGTATGCAGGTTTCCTCTAGATGTTTTCCTTCACCGTAAAACTCATGCTCTGATAATTCACTCTACTTAAGTCCAGAACAACTGATTAGTACTATTTGGATTCGATCTTCCAATCTTTGCGTTGTACTAATTGAACTACCCGGCCACCATGCTCTTATATACATACTATAGATAGATCTCTCTCACGGGGCAAGTCTTAATTCCAAAGGTAGCGCTGAGAATTGTTCACGCTCTTCAACCGGAAAGGGGCGTATTGTTGACGTCCAATTTATCAAACACAAACCTTCAATGATACATCTATTCACACCGTTTTAAAGAAATTTCACGGTGTCCTCTTGTTGCGAGCTTTAATTGTGTTGCGTACGAAATGGAGTCATTGTGAGCGGTGCGTTTATAGGGCCGCCTTTACAATGGCAGTGGTATTGTACCACAATAGTGAAATTTAAGGCAGACGCGCGCTTGTTTTTGCCCTTTGGGACCTCCAAAGCGGCTCAAAATCTACTACCGTTAAGGTAGAAACAAATGGTACCCTTAAAATGAGTTCGTCACCCGACAATACAACCAATTTATTGCGTCATATATAACGTAGTGAAAGTTAACAGATGTATTGTTTCTAACATTTATTCGTTAACGGTAAAACAAAAACGTCGGCAACGGGACAAAGACAACGTCCTTGTACAGAAGTCGGCTATTTTACAAGCCAATAAACAGTTTGCGAAATTTTAATGGGCATTTTATGGATCTCGTATTTATGGGATGCAATTGCCTCGACGTGTTTCAAATTCTGTAACTGATCGCCTTAACTTCTCTTCAGTTGTATGATCTTATTAAGCAATGAGTTTTTATCTTTAAATTGTTTTAAGCATTTACTGTCTTAATTCAATTCCATATTCAAAATAGCAACCAGTCAGTTTTTTTATATAGCCAGTGCTCGTATTAAACCGTAATGTAGTATGTAAGCTTCTGATTTGTAATATTGTATTGTGTTATCTACACTTGCTTCTCTCTTACTAGAAACTATTCTGGAGTGTACTCTCCACAAGAAAAATATGTATTCACAAATCTAAAATATTTATGTAAGTTATTTTTACTTTGTATGTCATACACACAATTTATCACCAACTCAATTTCACCCCAAAATCGCGTTTACCATAAAATAAATAGAATGATGTTCACTCCTTTGGTAAAACCATTGGGTATTTATTGTTCGTTCAATGATACGCACTTCAAAAATGTTTGTATTAAAATAATGACATTTCTATTTTTGGACAAAGTCCTAGCCCAGCGGGAAGCGTCCTCCGCTTTGATACAAAAGCTCCTATTTTATTGTACCTCATAGTTTAACGACCACCATGCCAAAAAAAATATTTTAACTTTATTTTTTGCTATTCGCAAACACCACGTAGCTATTTCGAGATTGAGTCATCATTTCGAATGCCATAGTATAGCGTAATCATGTTAGGATTGTAATGTATGAAGTTATGACAACTATATCAGGAGCATTTTATTCTAATGATGTGTACCCTTTACGAAACCGTATCTTGCTAGTTAGTTAAGGTGAACATTAAATGTTGTTCCACGGCGGATTTATTTTTAATCTTTAATGTAATTTGAGTTTTAAAATAATTAACTTTTAGGTGCAACATTGCTAGCCTTACATTTATTTATTTGAATAACCAATACGATATTTCTATATATATGTATATATATTAAATAATTACATATTTTCGTAGATATGTTTACAATTAGTTAGATTAACCATAGATTCTTAGTTGCTAAATTCGAGCTATGTTTACATATAGCTGTTAGTGAGGTGTGAAAAATGATCTATTTGACTAGTTTTATTAGACCCGCTTCCGTATCAAATGTGTCATTTGACCGATATAAACGTATAGAGTGACGTAAATGCTCATCACACGATAGGCATATGAAAACCAGGATTTTATCTAGTGGTCAAGCGTGGCTCGTCCGGTAAAGTGTTAGCGTGAATTCTGTTTACGCTCTCGGTATCAATATCGTGCGTAAATTACCAGTACTGACGTAAGTTTTTTCACATTTTTTGTAGGATAAGTCTCGTTGCATACGGGTGTATTTAATATGTTTCTAATTAATAAGAATATGGTCTAATCAAACCATCAGCTTTATATTGAGAGTAATTGCATACATGTGAGAAGAAATTCAAAAGCGTATATGTATATATATATATGTAAAGTGCAAGTTGATTATTTTATACGGGCTGTTGTATGACCGTGGGGGATCTTTGTGGCAAGTCGTGAGCATACATGAATTTATTTTAATATATTTAATCTTACAATATTATTTATTAACTAAATATCTTCTCCTAAGATACGGTATAAGAAATGGAACAGTTGTACGTTTTACGCTAAAAAAGTAATAATATCCTCACGCCTTCCCACAAGGTCCCCAAAAAGGTAGGCAGAGGTGTATAGGTAGTACCAACACTCTGCTAGAGATATATTTTAGGTGCTAACGTGATGTAACGTGTAAAAGGTCACCGTTTCTCAAGCACGACTATAGGTACGTACGTCAGAAAATTTCTTCTCAAGCTTATGCATGGGTTTTCGATGTTTTCCTTCACCGTAAAGCTCGAGGTAATAAAAGATGGTTTTATTTTCAGCTTATTTGGATATGGCCATGGAAAAATATGATTTCCCTACCATTTAAAGATCCAAACTCTAACCACATGAATCCTCAAAAAATATGGTCAGTTCGTTACTTCCGTTAGATTCCTAACCATTTATGTGAATGTAAACATTCACGCGAGGATATGACTCGAGTTGTCAAGAGATATAGACTTATCACTAAATAAAGTGTCGAAATGACGTATGGTAATGACGAATAACAGATAACCCAATATTGTACTGAGGTGTGGTGTGGTCAATTGTGACAGTTTTTGCTATTTATAGTCTGTATTTGTAGTCTGTACTAACCAATTGTAATTCCAAATTCGATATTTGTTTAATTTATATATTCATATATATTTACACTAGACGATGTATTATATATGTATATATATATATATTAATTAAACAAAACTATGATTCATCGCAACTGATCAATATTTCACTATGCGTAAGCTATTTCCCACTCAACACGGAACATTTCCATTGAAAACTCGATCCATATGAAACTTCCATTGGTTGGGAATATTTAATTATTTGAAATGAACATACTGCAATTAAACTAAAATACGACTCACACTATTGACCGACTGATTCGTCACGAAAACTCAGTAAGAATAAAATTGGGTCGGCAATGTGCGAGCGGATACCCTTGGTGTTAAAAGCATGTATGGGTTTATCCCTTACCATCGGTCTAGCCGCATGCCACATTAGTGTATAATTTAACGAAAATTAAGACATTCTTCAAGATCAACCAAAACCTTCGGTCAGACACTTGTTAATGTTTGATACTGTAAATGTCAAACTACAATGCAATACCATTGCATGGTAGTTTGCAATACGGCTACGTAAACCATCACGCCGGTCATGTGCTTGTAAGCCTTCCTTGTCATTCTACGGATGTACTATATGTGACGTTTCACATATGTATATTATAATTATATACGTAAAAAATGCAGGGGTGAATAAAGAAACATGATAACTCAAAAAATCCAGGGCGATCGCATTCATTGCTGCTAGTATAAGATAATCACGACGTTAAATCTTTATAAGTTAAGCTTTTACGTAAGATATGTGACGAATAACATTTCGTGACACACTGTCACATATTTTCACAATACGTTGATCTTTCCCATGCTCGGTTACAAGAACAAAGTATTTATTCGCTATAAGCGGGTGTGGTCACAAAAATTGCAGTGCTTACACATTCTTTGGCGGAGCTAGACTGCACGTCGTCTCCTTATCATATGATACGTAGCATACACAGTAGTGGTTATCGACAGGAAACTACAGGCTGATGTAGCGCAGGTGTCTCACAGCTCCATAGTATTCATTCACAGAACTTGGCTTGACGTAATTCGCCTTCCGGTTGCAAGATCAACGAATTGTCGATTACACTTGAATGGTTGACGAGCCCATTGATGAGTATATTTTTATCTTTTTGCCCTATGAGTTGAAAATGGCGCCTTTCCTCTTTAATTTCCAATTCAATTTCCTCTTTTTGTGTATATAGTCGTGTGTGTGTTTTAATATGTATAATACGCATTATTCAAAGGCTTACGACTACCAAATTATGTAGATTGTAAACTCTGTTCGACTGTATTGATTAGCAATTGCAAATTTAATCATTTGTGTAATATACATTTACAGTAACAAATATATTTGAATTATTATGTTTTTCCCTAAAGTATTGCAGGAAAAAAACTAAGGTATTATAACTAACTGTACTAAACTAAGTAAACTAAGGTAGCATAACATATTTCCCCACTAACCCAATTTCCTTGTTATCTGCTGAACCAAAATATATATTATATTAATTTCCGCTTTTGTCATAAATATATAGTTCTCGTATGATATACATTTGAGAGTATAAATAATTGACGCTACTTCCGTCGGAAGCCGTTCTTTTGCCAATGAAATTGTTCTGATTATTTGATGTACGTATCGGTAAGAAGAAGATATAGATTTAGTTACAAATAAAATAGGTAGGTAGGATATTTAGAAATATATCTAGATTCATAGCTTGATGGTGTGATGTGGTAAGGTTGCCGTCTTCTTCCTGAATCCAGGTGCTTAGGGGGTGAGTGTGGGAGTCGAGCAGAAACTCACATCTTGTAGAAGGTATTTATTGTAGTTGCAGTCGGATACCAAAGAGAGGATTGTGAATAATGTTAAGTTAATTGATATATTAATTTGCGCTTACTCAACAAAATGTATTCGTATGTCGCGGTGAATAGCGACTTGTGGCGGTAATATTTTAATTCAATAAACCTGTAGTACGATACTGTGGGTACTATTTCCTTCAAACTAGAGTAAGTACAGTAAACTCGCATGTATGGGGATTTATCATCATATCTACTACGGTTACAGAAGAAACATAAATGTTTTTCACATATTAAGGTGAATTGGTTGGAAATAGCAGTCGCTCACGGAAAGAGAGGACTCACTCTTTCAGGTGTGAAACATGTACTTATACAGTAGACAATAGAATATACGTATATGTTTTGTTGTATCTTAATCCTTCTTCTTCTTCTTGCAAGAAGACCTGAAAGTGTAAAATGTATCATTCATATACATCATTAACATACATATGAGTCGGATCAAACAAAACGATCGTCTGTCATGGCGTAGAGAGGAGAAATGGAAGGCAAAGCATTTAAATTAATCATGATACCATTGAAATACTTAGCCGTTGTTCAATCAATAGGGACACTTTAATGACATTATAAATAATATTAAATTATATATTCAACCCCAGGCTATCATTGCTTCTCACATTAAGTAAGAATACTTAGGCAATAAATAATGATAGCCACGTCAGTGGGGTATCGTAACCAGTTCACAATAATTATGCAAATTCATATCGATGCAAAAAGCCTTAAATTTTCTATTCAATATTAAGTAGTCTATGATAATCGACTAACGATGTGTTTAAAGTACCTGAACAATATAAATGAATACTTCATTATATACACTAGAATTTAGGTAAGGCTAGGTATACCCCGAATTACTTGTAAGAGGCCTACGTATTACTCTGCCCATATTTAAGTAATTACTCGATATTCAATAGGTGCAAAGTAGGTACTTTCTAAATCACATCGTTTCGTCGAAGGGACGTCTTTGTTAATTCTACGCTTTAGGCAATTCACATATTTAGCACCTGTATGATCATAATACTACCTCCTATATTACGTAATTGACTTATTATCATATTCGTTAAATCGTTTGTCAACAACATTAACATTAGAATGACTAATTGTCTTACTACGAGACAAAGTATAATATTCGAGTTTTGACTTACATTTTATATCAGTTGCGTGTTTGTCTTACGTAGACAGATTTGTAAGCAGCTGTGTAGGTACTTCCGATGTAAACAAATCAATATTAGTAGATATGTTAATATGTGACGAATGTTTGGTTTGTTGTTTTTGGATCGCACTCTGCAATAACAATAAACCTAATAAATAGAAAAGGTCGCTGAAGAAATTAGCTATTTTCAGATTCAGGAAAATTTATGGATATCGATTATTTACATTATCCAAGCGCTATCTGACTCAACTGTATTTACTGAATATTTCAATGACTAACTGTAAGGCGTTGCGTGTATGAGATATGAGTCAAACTGAAATAAAAACCCTGGAGAAACTTTAACAGACGCCAAACGAAACACGCGGTTTTTGATCGTGCACAAAACATCAAGATAATGGCGACATACCAATGGTCTTATTAATCCCGCGGTTTGTGTAACTAGTTTCACGTATAGCGTCATGGTTTCTTATTTTTTATGTCAGCCTTTCACATTTTCAGTGCAGGTGCCGACTTACTTTCGGTATGAGGTAAGCTTGGGAATACCAGTAAATTCTAGTCCTTGAAAAATACGTGAACAAATTATATGTGACGTTTGGAAGGAAAGCTATTGAGCGGTTCAC
This sequence comes from Drepana arcuata, assembly GCA_016069955.1. Lineage (NCBI taxonomy): Eukaryota > Metazoa > Arthropoda > Insecta > Lepidoptera > Drepanidae > Drepana > Drepana arcuata. Next base: position 24,731 of record JACCPG010005349.1, read on the forward strand.
TGAGATCCCGGGTTTCGTACTGGTGTTCCGAGTTTAAATATTAATCTGTGACATCTTAATGTTCGGAGGCCACCATGAAAACCGAGGAGTTTGTCGGCAATAAGCATATTGATGCATTTCATCTATGGAATAATTTTTTTTTTACCAATAATTGTGACGAATTTGGCCTGCATAATGATAAGTGGAGTACCAATGGTAAACACCTTTTCTCAAATCTCGGTGTATCCTAAGTCTAGAAAATAACTGTTAAGAATACAAATATTTTTTTTCTAATATTGGACAGGTAAAGAGTGAATATTCTCCCTGTTAACAGTCCTTGAAATAACTATGGCAACCCTTAGGGGAGAGTGGGATAATGTGAGCTCGCTAGCAAGGTAGTGGGAGCCACTAAAGTGTACACTGACAGGAACGTACAAGTCGCAAGAAACTAACAGGAATGGCTTTGAAAACATTCGGCTATATCACGTGTTTGCCACCGGCCTAAATGTCAGAAAGTCAGAACGTCTATTCTTCATATAAATAGTTGAATATTGAAGGTAAAAAAAGTTATTATGAGAGTTTTATAGATACAGTTTTGGCTTCCTTTCTTGATCAGTTTAGTTAAAATTTTGCGATAATATGAGCTTTAACGAGTGATATCTGCTTCCCTTCGGTTATCTATAAGTGTACTAATGCGTCCAACGCTCTGTAATATTTGTAGTGGGACAGGTCGGAAAGAAAATTAACACTAGGAGGAAATATAATTATTTAAATGGCAGCGATTGTATATAACAGCAAATATTATTCGTAAATATTACTCTATTCGTCGTTTTATAAATAGTATCGTATTCGGGGAAAATTATTATCAGTTTATGTTTTTACCTAGTAGCAATACTTAGGTGTATCGAAATCCAATGCACTGCTAATGATACATATCTGCATATCATAACAGCGAATCCCTAACGGTGTAGGCAGATGATGGTAATAATAATATTTTTTTTTATACGACAAAGCTATCAAGTCGCATAGGTGATTAGACACGTGCTTCGGCGAAGTTATGAGTGGAATTGCTTGGAAGTTCTTCATCACGTTGGGTATTACGTTTAGATAAAAGTTCAGTTAGAGCAGGTACATACTTACTTGAGTATAGATTTATATGGATAAGACCTATATTCATAATATATAGATAATGTATTAAGTATATATGATAAGAGCCGTGGTGGCCGAGTGGTTCGAGCAGTTGCCTTCGACGCAAAGGTCGCAAGTTCGAATCCCGACTGTACCAATGAGTTTTCTGAACTTAAGTACAGTGATTAGTCACACCGCGAGCTGAACGGTGAAGGAAAACATCGAGAGGAAACCTGCATACGTCTGAGAAGAAATTCAAAGGCGTATGTATAGTCGTGCTGGAGTAACGGCGATGGACTCGCCATCAGTCACGTTGGCACCTAATATACCTCTGGCGGAAAGTGGGTGTGTGGGTATTACCTATACACCTCTGCCTACCCCCTTCTATTATATATAATATATATAGGATATATATTATATATAACGCATTGTATAAGCTACCATTATAGAAGCATATCATTTTAACTGTATGACTAATAGTATGTTCTCAAAGATTTAATCGACATTACGAGAACGTGACAATGAATAGCTTGGACTTGGAAAACCCCAGTTATACTTCAATTAGCCTGAAGTTACTTTCGCCACGTTGAACCCGGCACCTCTTGGGCAATGCCCAACTTGTATAGCAATATCGTGGTTGAAATCTGCTTTTTAAAATTGATAAATAATTAATAAATGACTGAATGTGCCCCGTGTTTCCACCCACGCAAAATTTGATTTCATTTGTAAATTTCTTTAGTCTATAATCTAAGAGAATCAATTTTGTTGCCAAATTGTGTCTAATTCTGTTAGGTAGTTTTTGCGCGAAAGAGGAAAAACATTCTCACAAACTTTCACATTATAATATTTGCAGGATAGGATCATAATGAAAGCCACAAGCTTGCGACGACTTGGTTCGACTTTTTTAAAAATGAAAACAAAAACGCTAACATGAGTGGCAAGCGAAGATCCTTCCAGCACTTATCTACCGGGACGCGGTAACCGGGAATCCGATATATAAAGATTGTTTAGCAACTGGGTGGGCTGCGGCCCGCCCTCCGCCGCACCATTGGCCGCGGCGTGCCGGCCCGGGAGAACCCCAATGGCGATTCGTCATTCAGCGCCCCCCACTGCCTTTCAACACGTGGCTCAGTGAACACCTAGCCTTTATCTTACGCGCGGTCACTCAAATTCATTTAGTCTCTTACACGACACGACGCGTGCGACATCGTTGTATTTTGGGGGATGTCAACTGATATCGTCTGTAATGGATCACACTAATATACCAGCGTGTGCGTTGAATAGGAATACCGGCACTGTTATAATTAGAGTGAAGATGGAAGTGAACAACACCTGTTGCCAGCGGGAGGAGTGCTCCACGTCCGGCTTTTCGGAGGCACTTCATAGACCGTCCGGATGTGAACTATGTACTAGGACTAGACTAATTAGCCAATATAGTGACTGTGATAGTGATGTTGTGGACAAATGTCGACCTTACACATCGAGTTCCGCGAGAAGTAGTAAGCTATTTTCTTCTATTTATTTTCTAAATAACCGCAATATTATACATTTATTTTATTGAGCGCAAAATTTAACGTAATATGTTCATATTCAAAAATATTGTATTTTTGTGCATTAAGGATTAATTTTACCTGAATTTACTTACTTATCCTGTATGATAAGCTTATATTATAGCTTGATTGAAACACCAAGTGAGTAGGTAACTTAATACAACAACAGGTAGAGTCCCTAATGAGAGCGATAAGGTTTTGATAAAAGCACCTAATTGTCATAGCAAGCGTTATTATATTTATAAATTAAGTATCCGGCCGGGCACAGTAAGCGCACATACACTGAGGCATCCGCGTATTGTCAATGTCTCCACTGTAATTGAGCTTACAATATCATTACGTGCAAAAACTTGGCTCAGGCTGTGTTACAATGTTAAACACGAAGATCGGAGCTAACTAACTAGGCTTAAACTGTAATTAAGGTAACGTACTGTTACCGGAATGACATATCTTACTAAATGTTTCTATCCTTTAAGAGCCGGACAGTTACGTCCGCGCGGCTCTGACAGGGGGTTATTTCGTAATTAGTCAGTACTATCGCTCGCTCGCTCTCTATATAGGGTCGAGAAATGATTTAAGTGTAGTGATATAAAAGAAACTTTTTGTACCGCCATGATTGCTTGTCGGCAACTACTCTTGAAACGTCTCAACAGGATATGTTCCAGTTTAACAATTTATTGGTTTCTTATAATTTCAATGCCATTTTAAGGTGTTGCAGCCCTTAGAATGGGAGCATTGTTATTAAGTACAAATCTTATTTGAGTACCAAAATAGGTATAATTTATATGGGTGCAATTATTCTCCGCGTAAGGCAAAAACAATTTGTCGGATATTTAATCCAACTTGTCGGTAAACCTCCTAACGTATATTAATTTAATGAAGCCAAGATTTCTTATTATGGAGAAGGAGTTCCTATTATTACAAGTTGACTTTGCTTTTAATACAATTTTACACGATCGATTATTATTTGCCTCATCTTCTCACTGTCAATTCTCTTACCCGACAATTATTGAAGGTTGATTCACCAAAGTAATAATTCAAAATGAACAAAGTTGTTAGAAGTAGATTTATTAACTAAAATATAAAATAATAATATATCCTCACGCCTTCCCACAAGGGTCCCCGAAGGGGTAGGCAGAGGTGTATAGGTAATACCCACACACCCACTTTCCGCCAGAGGTATATTAGGTGCCAACGTGACAGATGACGAGTCCATCGCCGTTACTCAAGCACGACTATACATACGCTTTTGAATTTCTTCTCAGACGTATGCAGGTTTCCTCTCGATGTTTTCCTTCACCGTAAAGCTCGTGGTGTGACTAATCACTGTACTTAAGTTCAGAAAAACTCATTGGTACAGTCGGGATTCGAACTTGCGACCTTTGCGTCGCAGGCAACTGCTCGAACCACTCAGCCACCACGAATATATTAAAATATATTAAGTAAATATAATTGTAACAATCGAATTGTCCACATTATTAATACGGTTCGTGCCTCACATTATGTGAGATGATAACACCTCTAGTATTCATGCAAAATGACATGAATTCTCGTTATACTTTTTCCTTATTAATAACTCTATCTCTGTAGTAAACGTAGTATTTATTCATTGATCAGAAATATACATAATTAATTAATTATGCTATTGTATGTACATATCGTCACGCCGCGTCCATTATGGCGTAGGTAGATGGAGCGCAAGTTCGTCAGTTTGCTTCATCCACATCCATCAATCTTTTCATACATGCTAGCCGGTTACGTATTCATATTACGTGTTGTTGACGCTATCAGATATAGGTGTTCGATTAAATTGATTTAGATAGCAGGAACGTGGTATGTATGTGCCCCCGTCTTAAAGACACTTTTGTAGTAATGTTTCGTCAACCTTCCTTCACTCATCGTTTCTATATAAATCTAAGCAAATCAAACTTCTTCTCCTAATTCTACATTACAATGACGAAGTTAGCCTGTGTTATTTTATTAGAATTTTGCAAACAGCTATGGAATAGGAATACAGTATTATTTTCACTGTATTTTTGTATAATAGTGATAGTTACCGGTGAACATGCTAAAACCAAAATTATTGGCTTCTAGTTGTTCCCATTTTTTCAACACATCAGATATACCTAAATATTTCCCATTGTACTTAAAGCATAAATATCGTGTTTTGAAAACTTTTCCTAGTCCCGGAAATCGCGGAAACTTCGCTTCTAGTAGGTATTGCGAATATTAGCTCTGTTAAACAAAAAATTAGTAACAAACCTATATAACAAATATTTTACTATAGCTAGGTGTATGTTGCTCTATTAATTATCTTCAACATGATCAGAAACTGAGTTCATACTTATAATAATATCATATCATATCATCACGCCAAGTCCCTAACGGGGTAGGCAGAGAGTATAGAGCGCCAGTTCTCTCTAGACTTACATACCTCTTTCGCTTCGTCCACATTCATCAGTCTCTTCATACATGCTCGTCGGTTTCGAGTACTCTTAACGTTCCCGTCCTTCAGAGTCCGATCTATTTGATCCAGGTAGTTGAACGTGGCCTTCCTCTGCCTCTTCTTGCACACACTTTTGCTTTGTATATCTGTTTCGTCAATCTTTCTTCACTCATCCTTTCTATGTGTCCAAACCAGCGTAACATGCCTTTCTTCATCTTTACAATCACGCCCTCATTCACGCCAGTTGATTTGCGAATCTCTTCATTGCGGATTCGATCTAATATCGTTACGCCGCACATTTTTCGAAGAGATCGCATCTCGACTACATTCAAGCTATTTTCATACTTTCTCTGACATACCCAGGATTCGCTGCCATACAATAAGGTAGGTACCAATATCGCGTTGTGGACAGCAACTCGAGCATTCTTGCTCAGACTTTTACTGCCCATCAACGCCGACATGGCTCCATTCACCTTATTTCCGGCAGTTATCCTTCTTTCAATATCTTTTTCATACTTTCCATCTCGTGTGAACATGCTTCCAAGATATACAAATTCGTTCACTTGCTCTAGAATTTGCCCATTTACCGATATAGCACACTCGGTCACTTGTTCATCTCTTTCGAATACCAGAACCTTAGTCTTGCCAGCGTTTAGGCGCAGCCCCTTCTTTTCACATTCTACTTTCATTATGGTGACTAGTGACTGCAGTTCGCCCTCTGATGACGCCAGTAAAACCGCATCATCGGCGTATAATAGGCAGTTGACCACTAAGTTTCCCATTTTCACTCCACATCCGTTCGTTCTTAGTGCTCTCAGACAGTTATCTAGATATATAATGAACAGCCAGGGAGACATGATACACCCTTGTTTGACCCCCGACTTCACATCAAACCAGGGTGACATCTCACCATTAACCCTAACGCACGCCCCGCTATCACTATAGAGTGATTTCACGGCATGCAGTAGGGAACTGCTCACTCCATATCCAGGCAACACGTCCCAGAGTTCCTTTCATACGACTCTATCAAATGCCTTCTCCAAGTCGACGAAAGCGCAGAAAACCCTTTGGTTAATATCAAAAAACTTTTCCGCGATTCCGCGAAGCGAGAAGGTTTGATCCATACATCCTCTTCCTGGTCTAAATCCACCTTGGGATTCCCAGAGAAATCTTTCGGATCGCTCTTGCATTCTTATCGTCAGGATCTTCGTGTACACTTTACTAGCTAAGCTGACCAAGCTGATGGCTCTGTAGTTTGAGCAGTCCAATCGTGATCCCTTTCCTTTATAGAAAGGCACGATGACTGCTCGCCTCCAATCGTCCGGAACATCACCCTTTTCCCAGCAAAGATTGCATAGCAAATAGATGACGTCCCAGACCGCTGGTCCACCGTACTTGATCATCTCAGCCGTAATCCCATCTATTCCCGCAGCTTTCCACATTTCAGACTTCTTATCGCACTTACAATCTCTCCCATACTTATTTTATCCGCTGTAGGATCCTCGACAGATTCTGTTGGAGGCAGCTCTGTGAGTAGATCAGCGGCATCATCATCATACATATCTTTGTAAAATTCACTCCATCGCCTGAGGACGTCTGTTTTGTCAGTCAGTATGTTATTGTCCTTCGAGAAAATCACATTCATCCTACTACTAGCTGTAACACAATTTCTGGACTTCTTAACTTCCCTCCAAAAAGTTTTGCATTGTCCTTGAAATTCTGTGACAGTTTTTCGTCTACAGTCATTTGGAACCTCTCACGCTTCTGAGCTATTATCTCTTTCGTACGATTTTTTTTGCAGGCGGTATTTTTCTTTCATCTTTTCTTTCATACTCTCACTTGAGCTGGACATAGCCAAAATGTCTTGCCTTGCATCCTTCTTCTTTTTAACTTCTTCTTTCACTTCATCATCCCACCAACCATCGCCATTTTGGTTGTCCGCCCTTTCGAAATGCCACAAACCTCTTTCGCGGCGCATAATATGCTGGACTTAAGGAACTGCCAACAAACATCGACACTCTCAAACACATCTTTCGGTGGACAGGCTAGCTGTTCAGATGCCCTTTCTTGATATCTGTCTCTAATAGCCGCATCTTGAAGCCTCCAGCTTTTGATGCGGTCTGCGACTGCAGAACAGGGACCCCCAGCGCGGGATCGCCAGCCCGCGAACAGACCTCTTATCCTAGTTATAACTAGGAAGTGGTCCGTTCCCAGGTCAGCTCCCCTATACACCCTGGTGTCCATCACCTGTGTTCTGAGTCGTTGATCTATTAGAAACAGATCTATCATGCTTCGCTCATTTTTCCGTTCCCATGTATACTGATGAATCCTTTTGTGGTCGAACATGGTGTTCGCCACAAAAAGGTCTCTCTCCATGCATACATCTTATATCAGCTTGCCTGCCTCGTTCACTCTCTTATCACCATACTTGCCGAGTACTGCCTCGTAATCCTTACGGGCTGTCCCGACCCATCCATTCAGATCGCCACAAATAATCAGCTTTTCATTCCCTTCTTTCGTCTCTAGAACATTACTCACACATTCCCAGAACTTATTCAGGTCGCAAGTGTCCGCTGAGGCCACCGGAGCATATACCGCGACTAAAAACAGTCGGGTAAGGCCTATTTTAAAGCGAGCCCAAATAAGTCTGGGCTCATCATACATTCTGCCAAGCGGCTGGATAGTAGAATTCCCACTCCCTGGCAGGCGTGCTCGGTGTTTGCCACTCCTGACCACAGCACTAAACTCCCGCCCGGGAGCTCGTCTACTCCACTACCCTTCCGCTTGGTTTCAGACAAGCACACAACATCTAACTCGCTCTCTGTCATAATATCGATCAATTCGTTCATCTTATCAGCCATACCTCCTCTTACATTCCATACACCCATCCTACACTCCACTCTCCACTTCCCGCCGTGAGGCACTCCGCGTGATGGGTGGCGGTCCCCATCGCCGCACTGTGCAGAATTTTTCGCACCAGCGGGGACGGACTGGTGCGCGTCGCCTCGGGGGCACGCCCTAATAGCCGTCCGGCCAATGCGCATCGAGTGGAATTGCAGCCCTCTGGGCTGGCAGGAATCGCGACGTGCATAATAATAATAATAATATATCCTCACGCCTTCCCACAAGGGTCCCCGAAGGGGTAGGCAGAGGTGTATAGGTAATACCCACACACCCACTTTCCGCCAGAGGTATATTAGGTGCCAACGTGACAGATGGCGAGTCCATCGCCGTTACTCCAGCACGACTATACATACGCCTTTGAATTTCTTCTCAGACGTATGCAGGTTTCCTCTCGATGTTTTCCTTCACCGTTCATACTTAGAGTATTAAATATCATTTTGATAAAGTTGCGATCAGCCAGCTTTAAGCAGTTAACATTTGTGCTTCGACAGAAAACCTGCAAACGTGCAGTAATGGAGATAGACTCGCTATTTGACATGATGGACCTAAAATATAACTCCGGCCTCTGCTTTCTCTGCCTACCCCAATGTAAATAAATATATAAATGAGAGAGAGAGGAGAAGAATGATAGTTTTTGTTCCTCAATAAGTATCATTTAAGTATAATTTTAATTTCCATGTATAAATAGTGGTAATACAAAAGTATAAAATCAATATCTATTTACCGCCTCTATAATTATCGACAATAGCTTAAAACTTGATCATAAAAGTTTATTATCGAATTCAATAAATATCTTTTCAACATTATTTAAGTGTAGTAATAGCTGTGGGTACAAGGAACTTATCAGTTTTCTTTTACGTACGTTATCTTTCATTTGTATTTACCGAATAAATTCCTCGCTAGGGAGTATATAAATACAATTGTTGGGAATTTCTCAATAATTATAAAAATCTTGTCTAAAGTAATACAAATCACATAAAAATAAAGCCAAGCAATAAGTAAAGGCTTAGCTCGATTTCATGAGCTATGTCCGCGTCATTACAGGGCTGCGGTCCATTCGCTCATTAGCAACATTATCACATAAAACGTTCATTTAACAAGAGCAACGCAGGCGCGTCAATTATATACAGTTATTTCAGTGAGACGAGGGACTCATAATTGCAGTGTTTAGCTGTCACTCATTTAGTCAGAGATGTCGATCTCGGGTTAGTTAGATGTGCTCAATTAACTCTTTATATTCAGTCAAATAAAAATAATAAATATTAACTTACACTTCCACCAAATAACGTCTGAAATTGCATCGCTGACTACAAGGTACTCCATTTAGTGTCGGTCCATAAAAAAAACAGTTACTTAAAACGCATAATGTCAGTTGTTACCTTATTAAAATTAATTCAAGAAAAATTTGCGCTTGTTTCGTTAATTTCGAAGCGGACAGGGTCGATCAACGAGCGTCCTCGCCATGCTATTACCATTTAGAGCGATTTTCAGTTAATGAAGAGTGGTATCACCGCGTGTCTTGTGATACGCGCCGCCACGCGCCTCTCCGAGCGATAATCGCTCTTATTATGCGCAGTCAAATTTTACGAGCGGATCGGTTGTTAGCTGCTACCAACAAAATGATGAATCGACTCAAATTAAACCTGTATTATTATGACTGAGCATGATGTTTTCCTATGTAATGTCACACGAAGGGTGGAATATTTGTTAAGTCCCGTTAATGAACTAGCGTGCACAGCTTCATTGATCCTCACCGCAAACCGATATCGCAAATGTAAGCTCTGCCGGTCAAACCGATATTCATAAAAGATAAGCCTTCAAATAATTTGACGCACATTTCGTAACGAGCCGAAAAGATGATGCCCGCAACAGTCGCTCCAATTTGATTTTTTTAATGCATTTATAACAATAATAATCAAAATTTACATAATGATTGCGCAGGCGCCTGTGACGTTGAGTGTGCCGTGCGCCGCACTTTTCTTGGTTTTCGAGTCGAAATTCTAGTTAGCGGACGCGCGATTTCTTTTTAAAAAGGTTAACAAGATGGTCTCGTTTCGGTCGTTTTTCGTGCCGCGATGCCTTCTTTTGTGAACGGGTGAGCTGTTAAAAAATAAACGAACTCTTTGTTTCTCGGGTAGTCGGTCCGACCTCCGACGCGGTCCCTACTTTTTTATGCCCCCTTATAACCTGTGTATTACCTACGTGTAGGTATCTACGGTTTTTATGGTCGCCCGGTCAGTTCTTCAATGGGCTAAGGAATTCGATCGAGTCTCATTGTCCATCTCAAATATCTCCACGTATATGTAGTTAGGGGTACCTACAAGAAGAGTATCAATTACTTGACGTCTCTTGAAAGAAAAAATTAAAACATTTTGCTTTAATCTGAACATAATGAAAATAATGAGATGAAAGGAATAAATGCTAGGGTAGGGTAGTTACATTTGTAGACTAATAGTAGAATAGATAAGAAAAATGATATCGTTATGTTATCTGATTTAGATTAATGATGTAATAAGAAACACTAGGCCTAAGCACATGTTCACCAGTAGCTATCACTGATCGCTGCAATCTGAACTTAATCAAAATTCTTCATCGTATATAAAATATAAAGTTTTCCCAAAGAATATATTTGTATGATGGTGACTCTATGTATTTTACGATCTGACCTGTTGTTTTTTTAGTTGAACTTTTGACGGCGGTCTCGCGGTTGCTTTTGACCGAAGCACTAATAAAATGTTATGATCGTATGTTTAACGCGTGTTGTGTGTGTCGGACTGTCGGACCTTCCTTTTGACATGATCGTTATTGCCCGACTCCACCTTTTGCGGTCGCCTTTTGTACCCAAACTTGTAACAACATTATTATTGTGTCAATTAGATGGCAATATAAAACGCCGTCCAAATCACAGCTAGTTAACGCAGTTCTATGGCGTAGGTATAATGATCGGGATGTGTATATGCAAATCGTTGCAGCGAAACGAGGAGGTCGGTATGATCGTCTCGCTCGGGATAAACGAGGGGCGTGTAATAGGGATCGGTTCACGGGCTCTAGTTAAATAATAAGCGGCGCAGCGCCCTGTAACTATAATTTTCTTTTATTTGACCGCCGCAGTGCCTCCAGGCCTGGAGCGAAATCGCCACAAAACTCGCTAACGAGATGTAAAAAATACACGCTATGCCGGTGCGCCGCGCTAATCTTGTAAGTGTATTGATGAATTTGACTTTGACTCCTTTTCGAACGTTCCCACACTTATAGTCGAGAATGATACGCGTGATTAAATCGCCTACCGACACTCGCATACAAATAAAATCATTTCACATTCACATGAAAAAGATTTTATGGTAAAAGTAGTTCCACTTTCCTCGTCGTGTTGAATAAATTCATTGATATATTAAAATTACACAATTGCATAAATAATAATGTTAGTCACATAGCAGACACAACATATGTGACTCACCGATTGAGTCAAAACACTGAAAAACAAATTAGTAGAGTGAGTAACGTGAAATAACTGTGATGCGATGCTGGATCAGTTACATCTGCGACATGCCAGTTGATAATTATTCATATTAAAAAACCGTTACTATAATGGATTTTCATATTACATATAAAGTATATCATTATATTATTTATTTAAGTAAAAGGAAACACGTACGAAGAAGAGATTAAAGAAATCTCATTGGCTAGGTATGTTTTTATTTTATTATAATCAGTAAAACAAGAAATATGTACCTACTTTCATCTAGTGTAGTTTTCCAGAATGAGTTTAGTTCTCCAATGGGAATGGCTTTGTTGGTAGAGCTAAGACACGCTCTTTTGGTACTGGCATATACCTCACACCAAATATAAGGTCAGCAAAGATTAGAGAGCAGAGAGCAAGTGATAGCTCTAATATTACAAGCACTCGGTACTATACTACGGTTACGGTTAGTACCCCCACACCCACTTTCCACCAGATTTTAAGTGTCAACGGGACAGACTGCGAATCCGTCGCCGATACCCAAGCACGACTATACATACGTCTTTAAATTTCTTCTTGCAATATTTATACTATGCTTACAATCCGGTGGAAGGTGACTACAAGCAGTTGTCTCTTACATTCTTAATATGCCTATGAATCGACGCCACAAGAAATCAGACGCAAGACGAATAGAAGTTAACCTTTCAACATCGAATGTTCAGTTCCATCTCATTACTCCCTTAGTGGACCGTTTTTAGTAAGACCACTAGCATACCGAATGTTCTATTAAGTTTATTTATCAGGCATAAGTGTGGCGTTATTCTTTAGTTATAATAAATATATTACTATACATTTTAAAACATTCATCCTATAGGTAAATTCTTATTCAGATAATCAGCTAAGCATGTAGTTTTTGGTTATAGCAAAGACAGGTGTGCCGATCGTGGTACGTAATACTGCATTATAATAAAAAATGTGTCAATCACACATCAAATTATTGCCTTTATCGGTCATAAATATTCTGTTTTAACGAGTAAAGAATGCCAAGTCAATAAATATAACAACGTCGGTTTGCAATGACGGCCAGCCTTCTGCGATGGCGACAGTTGTACCCTTAAGTATTTTTTTAACACCCTTAGAAACCTAATTTGCCTAATAAATAGCATATAAAGGAAGAAGAATGGGTATTCAATTAAAATTGGATTGGCATGATACCAAGGAAATCGTATAAAATATTCAATTGCGTTGGTCTCCTAAGTTAATAAAATATAATATCCAATTGACAGATATTTTTTGTACAATGATGTATGAATGTAGTTTCACTGTACAATACAATACAATGATAGTCGCTTGTTTCGGATGCTATCCTAGTATTAATAATAATAATAGTTTTTATCACAATCTATACCAATACTATCCTACTAACCTGTAATATTTGTGAGAGTGTTCCTCTTTCTGGCCAAAATACTGAACAGAATTGATTGAAGTTTGGAACACAGCGAAATTATTAGTTGGCATATGTAGTACTAATGCTTTATTCCAAAAAAATATATAGGCATACGCGAGGCACAGCCTGTCAATTATATATCAGGACGGGTCAGTTTTGAGCGGCACCGTTAAATAGTGGCACATTAGTGATTCACAAAAGTTCAGTGGACAATTAGCAAAGGCTGTCCACCTCTGGGGCGCGATGTATATATTCATCGGATGTTCATTGATTACCATAATCGATACCATCGCGCGTGCCGCATACGGAACAAGTGACTTTTGAGTGCTTTCATTCAATGAGATGCATTAAAAAAAGTTATTGGTGCTCCTGGTGCCTAGTTTATCTCAATCGGTTTGTTTGATGTAGTTGACTCCTTACTAACCCTTCGTCAATCGACGGACTGCAACTGGTCAAATCTATAGGTACGAATACGATATCTGTGATCTGATTAGCTATGATCAGCGGATTCGCAAAATTTATTAGGCACATTGTTTTTTTTTATAAAACATCATATATGCTTTCACATAGTACTTTATCTTTGTCTCAAATTTCATCCATTTGCGTTTCCTAGTTTTTGCGTGAGAGCAACATACGTCCTCACAAACACACTCACACACACTCAATATTAGTTAGATATAATAACTTTTTCGGATAACTGCTACCTAATGCAAAAAGCAATTCTTTTTCAAATCGGCCTGGTAGTTCCTGAGATAAGCGCGTTCAAAAAACGAACACTCTTTGCCTCTTATTATAATATAATAATATAATATAATATATAATATAAGCCTCTTATTATAATATAATAATATAATATAATATATAATATAAGCCTCTTATTAATTATAGATAATTGTAGATGGAAGAGTGACTCGGTGTGTAGATAGATATATTTATATGTATCTTGATTGTAGGATACGTCAACGTCTGCGCAGCGGTGTGTCTGCTACTGTTGGTCGGCGGTGTCTTCCCGCGTTCGTCTGCGGCGCCCCACCGGAGCCGTGCCACCATGGATCGCCAGCGACGCGCAGCCGATGGGAGCGGTACAACAGAAAATAGTTTTTGGGCCAATCCTTGCGATTATAATGACTCTTATGTAAGTTTAAGTCACTTTATTAGCCATTCTTCATCTGTTGAACATTCTACGTAAGAGGCCTGTAAGTCCAGAGAGAACTTGTGCTCCACTCTCTCTGTTTAATCAGCGTGTAGATATTATATTTGTAGGTATTTTACGTAGCGTTAGCTTGTTAGTAAATCACAAAACATAGCTCATAGAAGTTTCATTACCTTTTGAGTTATATGTAGGTAATACGGCCTTTGTTAATGAACCTACCTGAGTGATGGAGATAAGGAAGTGAAATTGCAAAGGAAGGTTAACGCATGTTTGGAGCCGAATTACTTCGATTTATTGAAAATATAGGATAATAAGAATTACTTCGTTAAGAATATATAGGATAATGATTGAAAAATAACATTCATTTTAGATAATCTGCATACGTACAGAAAATAACACTTAGTAGGAAAGTTATAAAAATTAAAATATATGATTTTATTGCATGATTTCATATCATGGCTCTTTATATAAATTTTTGCTTACATGTCACGTGATAATAAACCTGCACTCATTCATTAAGTCATAGGATTCGAAAAAACGTAGGTAATGTTTTCATACCTCACTCTACCGGTTCGCTACTGGTGGTCATTTAACAATGACTAAAGCCGCATCAAAATAGTCCTATAAACGCGTTACGACCTCAAGTTTATAATAAAAGCTTGTTATTTTATTTCAGACAAAACCAGTGTACTCAAGTGAAATCGTGCGGAAATTCGTCGCGCAGGCAAAAAATGCCCTCACGTCAGCGGCGAAATACAAGGATACATTTGTAAGTACACAAATTTGATCTATTTGACAGCTTTCATTGATGAAAAATGTGCGGTGCGAGGGGACGGGTGCGTAGTATTCGCGCACGCATCTATATGCCCGCCGCGTCGCGCTAAATGAACGGACGAACCTCGCAGCCGACCAATACCAATAAAACTTAAGCCAACGGCGACGTATGCCTTCAACGCTGGTGTATTCAGATATGATTGATTTATGAATGGAGAGCCGGTTGTATTCAACCTCCGCGCAAACTAATCGCTCTATTGTGCGTTAAAGCTTAGGAAAATTATTTCATGTTTTATTCGTCTTCATGTTGCATAAAAATAAAAATTACTTAAGACTAGCTTACTAAATATGACAGGTCCAAATACTGTGATATTGTAAAATATAATAAGTAAACCTTGTTATTATTTCGGTGACCAAAGCGCTTTAGATTGAAATTTGACCCATAAAAAATTCAGGGTGTGCACGTTTTAACGCGCTCTTCTCACCGCGGCGTCGCGGCGTCGCGTCGACGGTGGCGCGGAGAGATTGCATCGCGCGGCACGGGCGCCGGTTTCGCCTCTCTACGTCCGCTCGCCCACTTCCTCCCTTTTAATTGTAATTTTGCGCTGCACTCAATCATGTGACACCCCGACGCAACCATACCTGCACCAATGTTAGCTATATATCAACAAATAAGTTTAGTTTACTTTTTTTTCTGCACACATCACAAGTATTCCAACTAATTATGTAAGATAACCTCGCAGACAATTCAACCTACATTCAAGAATTCGTAAAACGTTCACGAATTATAAGAAACAAACGTTTAGCATGTTAATACAACGATTCATAATATGACGGTTCTACCATTCCAGTCCTATGAATATAATAATTTCCGAATCGGAAGTAAGTTGGGCCTATCGACGAGAAATAATGCGATGTCGATGTCGCGCCTCGAATCATTTATAGAAGACTCTTCACTATTTTATTCCACGGTCGCTTTGTTGAAATGCTTGGGCGCTGTACATTTCAGTGATAGCTGTGTCTATAGTCAATTCATTGAGAGGCGAGCAGTCAATGGTATCGGAACAATGGCCGAGATTGTACGCAATGTGTTCAGGTATCGATATTGGTGTTCGCGCATGAGGTATGGTGGCATTATAATAGGCTCGGCGGTCGTAACGACGGCGACGTCCTGTCCGCTGCCTCCTCGTAAAACGACATTATCGACTCACAGTAGCCGGAACGAGGTACAGGACGGTGCGCGTACGCGTCGAATACTGATTGCGCATTAGTATTGCACGACACACCTGCCCGACGATTTTTTTCTGTCTCTTCCCTTAATGTCGGTCATTCGTTACTAATGTATCATATTTATTGCGATTTAGACGCAAATCGGTGGCGATGAACCACCATTGTTTGACATAGCACAAGGACGTTTACGCGCTCTTTGTCTCACGTGCGTCTCTTGGCAGTGTGTCCATCGAAATAGTTGTAGTAGAGCCTAAGATCAAGATTAGTATTAGTCATACAATAAAAGAGGAATATCGTGCGCGTAAGTTACACAGAATAGCATTGTACCCTAAATAAATCAGAGTGCCACATCTGTCGTCAAGCCCATTCCGTATAAATAATAACTGGCCGCCTTGTACTAAGAACGCAATAACAAATTCAACGAACTCTACCGGTACTGTGTGACTCGCCACCGGCCACACCGTGTGAATGTCTCATAACACTCATGCTTTTGACTATACCGGTGTCATATTATCGCATCACAATTTTGACAGTGGAATTTGGTCCGCATCCTTAAAATGTTATCAAATAACGTTGAGTATTAATTAATTGAAACAAAACTGTACGGGTATTCGCGATGTAATTCAATCGGGCGGCGTGCTCGGACCACGGCATGCCGCAAGCGTTTCATATGCATCTGCATCGCTTATCTTCAATAGCGTACTTATATAAACATGCAATTGTATAGCTTTAGATACAATATGTAGATACATAGAGCCATACCGTTGTTTACACGAGGCGACAGGCTGTCTGCGACGGTTGGGTGCGTACGTGTGCCGTAAATACATCAATGTGCCGCGCCTGTGTATGTACGTGTTTATTTGATAAGCTTCCGATGTTTCGAGCTAGGTATTCGGATGCTAGGTCGTCAGATTTCTTAGTGGTTTGCCACCCACAAGTCTCTGAATACATCTTAAGCAGCACTTTATCGTTATAATACCTACATTCGTAAGCATCAACCTTCTTGCAAATTGCTTCTGGGGAAAGTACCTGGATTTATGAGATAGGTTTTGAATAATATATATTCAGGAACATAAAATCCCGAGAACTTTATACATACCTACATACTACGTTATAACTTGATACAATTACGTATTGAAATTATCATAAAACAGTTGGAGAGGGAAAATTGTCACGTAAAATGGATTCACTTTTGGTTCAGAGCTCATAAATCAGGAGCTATGAAACATTTTAGTTTTGCCTATTAATGCTATTAATTATATCAATCACATTATAATTAACGACATGGTATGAAATTTGGCACAGGGATAGAGCTGGAAATCGGATATATACAATTCCTGAAAAAATATCTAAAAAAAATTACGCTGTTAACAGGTTACCTAGTAAGTAATAAAATGCAGCAGTAAATGCACAGTAAAGCAGCTAACTAAAAGTTTGTGTCAAGCAAGTAGAACGCTAGGTAACGTTTCGGATATGGCGTGATGGACCGGACGCGCACCTGTGCCATTGACATCATAACACATTCCATCTCAGCTTTTTGACAACCTTTCATAGCCTGAATGTAATCTGAAATTACTGTGTGCTAACGAATACACTGTGTTTATCTATATCAATATTAAGAGGTCGAGTTTGTATGAACGCGACCTTGATTGATATGAACTGATGATCAGATTTCAAAAACTTATAATAATAATATAATATATCCTCACGCCTTTCCACAAGGGTTCCCCGAAGGGGTAGGCAGAGATGTATAGGTAATACCCACATACCCACTTTCCGCCAGAGGTATATTAGGTGCAAACGTGACAGATGGCGAGTCCATCGCCGTTACTCAAGCACGACTATACAGACGCCTTTTGAATTTCTTCTCAGACGTATGCAGGTTTCCTCTCGATGTTTTCCTTCACCGTAAAGCTCGTGGTGTGACTAATCACTGTACTTAAGTTTTAGAAAAACTCATTGGTACAGTTGGGATTCGAACTTGCGACCTTTGCGTCGCAGGCAACTGCTCGAACCACTCGGCCACCACGGCTCAAAAACTTTTAGAAGACTATTAATTAAACTTCATCATAGTGCTACTTAAATGTGGAGAAGTAATCATATTTCTTTAGTCAAATACAACACGTAAAAAACTGCGGAACGTACAAGATATAACAAAGATAACAAGAATAGTTCGCTTGGTGATGAGCGGTGTCAGGCTGACCATAGTGTCTAGGGTTTTTTGATTGCTTTGGATATCCCGTGGTATCTGACCATATTATAACTATTCAGCCAAATGTTAGCGTCCTTAAGAAGATAGTTTCCCTATTGCTTTTAGAGATTTGGAAACCTTTTTCATTTTCACAAGGACGAGGAGACTATTCATTACTACTTAGTTTGGCTGTGAGACTTTAAGTAACACTCCAAGTCACGAATATCCAGCTCTCTCTCTTTTCGTATCGTATTGATTATTATATATTGGTTTTCTCAAATTCAACCGACGGTGCTGTGTGTGTGTAATTGCTATTAGCAAATAGTCGATAATCATAGAAAAATATCGCGATCAGTATCAATATTACAATTATAGACGGGATTTTTGCTATAAATTAGAAAAATTATCACCGATATCAGCACACAATGAGGAATTTAGAGGGTCTGTCACATTTCGGTAAGCGCGTTTAATTACGTGTATTGTTGTCCAATCTTTTTGTCTACGGAAGGAATATACAACCAACGTTGCATCTGCTGTCCGTAATTGTAACCACGTGCCAAAGGTTTTTGAACTTTGAAGTCGTTGTTTAAAAGTTTTGTTTCGATTGATCCTTAGTCAACACGTCTGCACCGTTAGTGTCAAATTTTAATGTCGGAATGGTTCGGTTATCTGAAATATGGTTAGTACTGAACCCGAACCTTTGGTTTCAATATCACCTTTCACATGACCTTCGGCGACCAATACAAATATTCATATCTGCATATTAAAAGTATATCTAATATATACTTTATACATTTATATACAATTTACACTTTAATTAAGCTTTTCGATACTAATGCTATTAAACTCAATTAATGTTCTATACCGCTACGGACGACTAAGAGGAAGCTCTTGCACTTGAATGGATATATTGCATTGGTAACGATCTTAATATTGTGACAGCTTACGATAGACGAGTGAGAATGGCGTAAGGAGGAATAAAGAAACTCGATAATAAAACATTTAAGGTTGAGTTTTTAATGACGAATTTATATAAAAAAAAATAGGAAACAACTATCATCACCTTATGTCACATGTTCGAGTAATGTCTACAAATATTAAGCTAGCTTATTGTTAACAACAGACAGTTACTTGTGGGCGATTCCTGAGTGGCTACGGTGCATGATTGCTTGCCCAGTCCTTATTTATTCTGGTAATGCAGGAAACTGGCCCTGGATTCATCGTCCATTCAATAGTCCTTTTCCATGAAAGTCAATCAAGGCAAGCTATTAACCAGTTCATCTATTTCCATCTTTCACGGAATTCGCCCGGTGACTCGACACTTGCTTTGATTCATGACTTTTATTTGCAGACTGATATCGACTTTAGATTATGAGTCTTAAAGCACGTGTTTCTTTGTTCTAGGCATCAGAACTACACAGTTATCAGAGTTTCGACAAACTACTCGAAATGTGGGATTCCTACGACTGGCTCAAGAAGTTCCCATGGTACCGCGAAGAGTTATTGCCGAGGGAAAAGGTGCTCAATAAGACGATGCCTGACGAATATGTGGATGGTCTGGTGGTAAGTTCTGCTTTGTTTTTACCATTCACCTATTTGGGTAACATTGTCAAAAATGCCACTTTTAAACAAACTCGTATCCGTTTTTAGTTTTAAGTAATGTGATCATTGCCTGATTAAAGTTACATAAACGAAAACAATCGTCGAAGGGCGGTGAATTCGCTGATGCCAAAAACGTGCATCCGTATGAGTTTTTCAATCAATTTCAAGGAATTGACATCGTCGGTGGCACTCATTGTTGTCGGCCGACTATCGCTTACGTGAGAACACAATGGTTTCGTAATGTGGACGTTACAATCGGCATGTAATCAATGTATTTAGGATGATAATCATGAAGTTGATAGGACATTATCTCATCGGAGCATTTGAGATGAGTAAAGAGGACGTTAACTCCGATTTTAATGTTTGGTCTTTTTGTTAACAGAGGGAGAAGATCGATGAAGTTATGCCGTCGATGTTCAAGGGTCTTAAGATGATTGTGGCCGGCTTCTATGCCTTCTCGAAGGAGGGCCTCAACGATCAGATAATAACAGATGAAACTCTCAAGAAGAATATCACCCAAACCATGCACGACATGAGAGCGGCACTATGCTGTTTTAGTGTAAGTATCACAATATTATCCCAAGGAAACAGTGTTTTTTTTTTATCAAAATTTCCCCTTCGCTCAATCAAATTTTAAACTCGAATCTCGACTTTCAAATTATAGGTGGAATAAGTTATTTGATTTAATAGTGTAGTAGATTTTTCTTGAATAGAACATTCTATGTTGTTAAGCTAGATAAGTATCTATCTCTTTGACAAAAAATTCCGTCCAGCCATTCTGGCATGATTGAGTTACAAACATGTTCACATACTTTAAATGTATTATATTTTAAAAATAGAAATTTACAATACAGAGTTGGTAATGAGATTCAATATCTAATTTATTGTTGTTTTATCTTTACAGGATATATTGAGGTCTCGTAACCTTACAATACTCCCAGTGCTGGACTCGGAAATCCCAGATTTCAACTCAGATGATAGACTATCTGTCGGGCTTCTGCTCTACAGAGACTCACTCAACTACCTAGAATATCTGACACAAGTGTTCCAGAAATTCTACGACGCTGAAACCGCTTGAGGCAACTACTTCGGTCATGTTAACTAATTAATTTAAAGACTAATGAGATGTTTTCATTTGGTTAGTCCATTAAGAGTTGAGCTTAAGTCTAGTAGTTGTCCCCGCAACAACTGGCTTCAGTTCAGCAAGATTTGGCTACGTATTTATTAAAGTATTCTTCTTAAATATTATGAGGCGGAGCTCTTCACGCATTGGTCCAATGCTGTGTAACTCTTTAGTAGTGTTGACTGCACCTTTGGCTGTTGATTAGCGAATTAAACTAGTAGAAAAATATCTTTGCCATTACATTGCCATTTGGGTCTAGAGCAAATTAGTTCCTTTTGTGTAAATAGTGAGGAATTTAAAATGTATTTATTTATTTCAGCTGATTAACATTCTAAATTTCCCGATTATCCTAGTCAAGGTCTTAAATTATTTATTTTTCGCTTAACTCCACTTTAGTACCAATTTCTTTATTAATTATATTATTTAATTTAGATGTTAGTATTAGAGTTCATTCCACCATCTGAGGGATGTCAGGGGTGTGTTGATAAATTTGTTGAGTTGGGTCGGCGCAGAGTGACTTGGCGCGTTGCGTGTGACATTGACGTTGTGACGTTGTGTCACTAGCTAGCTGGAGGCTGCAACCTATAATTTTAATTGTACATTTTATCCTAATTTCCTTATTATTACTTGACTGTTTGTTAACTATTTATATTACTGTTACAAATGTCCAATGAAATATGTCTAGCTTTAATAGAGCTGTTAATTATATTATTGTAAAGTACAGAGCCAGTGTATCTATGACTTAATCATTATTTGTATAGTTCAAATAGTACCTATTTATAATTGGGGCAAACATAATTTGTATGTTTGTGAAATTTATTAATACCTACATTTAAAAATATTTTGTTTTATTTTTCCTTCTGTCTTTTTACCTCAAGAATATTCCATCCTGTTTATAAAAAGAGTGACACTCGATGTCATGTGATAGTAATCTTTAGAACGCAAGATCAACGCAATTAAGAAACAATAAGTTAAAACGCTAGTTAGTCTAATCAAGTAATTTTAATTACATACATAATCATCACGCCAAGTCCCTAACGGGGTAGGCAGAGAGTAATTTTGATTGATCGCAAATAAATGAGATTCTAGGTGTATATGTATAGAGGGCGTGTGTAAGTATAAATATGTATGTATAATTATATTTTTCATTATTGTAAAAACAAGATGATTTTGCCCTACAGAATGGCAGAAAAATATATGAAAACTAAAGCCTCAATAAATCTCAAAAAATTTATGAGACTTGACAAGACGAAATATGTCGAAATATGTCTGAATTTTTTTAGCTCTACTGCTAACACTGACGCATGTAGTTATAGTACCTAGAGAACATTTGTACTCTTCTGGGGGTCATATTTTGAATGCTATATCTTAAAACAAATTTAAAGGGGAACTGGTTGAAGCTACGCAATGAAAAACGAAAACATCAGTACTAAAATTATAATTTCACACGTTGGGGAAGGCTGGAAATAACATTTGGGCTGGATTCCTGGGTGGGTACATCGCTGAGAAAATACATGGTTATATAAAATCGGCTGGAGAGATCGGATATTGCTGACGATCTACTATGTTGGCACCTAAAGATAACTTTTGGCGAAAAGTGGGTTTAAATTCACGTTACTTAAGTTCAGATAAACTCATTGGGACAGTCGGGATTCGAACTTGTAATCTTTGTTTTGCAGCGAACTGTATATCTGAGAAACTCGGCCACCACGGCTCTCACTTAAAATAATATAACTTGTAGACAATCAACGAATAAAAATATAATTGAAGAAGATAAAACAATAGGTGAACCGCAGGAGACTCTAAGTGTAATAAGGTAATAAATCCTTCCTCTGGTTAGATTCCAAATTTCTACGCGGAGTTGGCAGAAAGACTTGAGCGCCAATTCACTCTAGGCTTAAAGAACGGTCGCATCATCCATATAAATGTATAGTTTTTTTTTGTGTGTTTAAAAAGACAGCTTATAGCAACTTTTTCACGATGCATGTTGGAAACCGTGCCTGGCCGAATTACACTGGCCGGTGTAGAATAATAAGTTTGAATGACGATCTTCTATGTTTTATAACAAAAAATAAATTAACGTATGTAAAATAAAGACCGAAAATCAACCCTGATAACCAACTCCATGAGCGGCGACTTGAAAAAATATTATTAAGTAGCACTGCTCATCACGGCACGACGTTCCCATGAGTCGGGACTGGAAACAATTTCATATCTTTACACAACGCATTCACGACTCCCAACATATTTGCATTGGTGACTTGGTCGCTTTGACAAATTAGTGCAGCGGGCTGAAAATAATAAAAAAAAACATATACAACATTCATATAGAAGTACCCTATTGAAATAATATAACCCTTACTCCGTCTAAATAGGGTTTAAAATGATCCAGTTGTGTTCTTAAAGAAAACAAATACAAGGTGCTCTTGTAACATGCTTGCTACCGATCACAAAGCAATGTCAAACGTCACCCGCCACGTTTGTTTAATGTGTTAGTGGTAACCGTCGTTATAATTTGAAGCCGGGAGTTCTCTAGGTGTTAGGTTTGGTTAGTCGGGAGAGTCAAAGTTAGCTGACTCCTATTTTTGATAACTCCTCTTATTCTGTTGACTACCTACCACGCGCTCTCCCAAAACTGATGGGAAAGAAATACAACGTGATATTCATTCCAATTACCTTCTCATGTCGTTTAATACACGAATATATGAATGCATGCTTAAATGACAGATGCATTCGATATATGGTATGACTAGTTGTGTTCCGTGATATTACTCGCGTAAAACGTTACGTAAACGTAAACTTATTAAGAGTTAGAAAACTGTGGGTAGATTTTAATAGACCATACCTTTGGCAAACTTCATCCATTCATCATAATACCGTGATTATAATATAATAATAATAATATTTTATTAGGTAAATGAGTACAACCTGAGTTTAACACGAGTAAAAACGAAAACTTACACTGATGTACAAATAAAATCAATATAATAGAACAACTTATGACAACTGTGGGTAACAAGCAACATGGTGGTCGTCGTAATCGACACATAATTTGGAAAAACATTGTGATTGAGTAACAAACATCTCCAGAAACTTTAGCATTTACAATATTAGTAGGATAAAACAACTGGGTATGCCTACCAACAAGGTAATTTCATATCGTCGTTCAAAATGTTCGGTGTGTAAATATAACCGATAAATTTATTTACACATTAGCGACGAAAGCTCATTGAGAGTGACCTACCACATTGTGTATAGAGTTGGGTCACATATTCAGATTAAATATTGTTGTGAGGCAAGCGTATTTCTGAATAGCTATGCGGGTTCAGTACATTTGAAGAATACAATACAATACAAATATTATTCTTAGGAGACAGCGATAGGTGTAAGTAGGTGTGTGATAGTGTATAGTGTAGTTTATTTGAACTCAGAAGGTAATTTAAGCGAATTTAAAAAAGCAAACCTTTTTGTCTTACGAAGCTTATACGACTTTGTCAAAAAATTACATGGATGTAAGATAATATTGCAGCGTAGTTGCGTAGATGTCAATAATTACAAATAGAGAACTGAACGAAAAGAAAAATAATTAACAAATCATAGATACAAAACTCTAACGCGCATTATAACATACAAAATATAACACATAAAATGCATTATAACATTTATACGCTGGCATTACGGATAGCGTAACTACCAGTGTTCTGAACAGATATTACATACCTTTAAATAGTGGTTTCATTAGATAAGAGCAATATGTTTGCCTCTCATAGAAGTGCATGAAGCAGAATGTGTCTCCCCCATGCTTTGGCGCCATTTACTGTATGTTGCTGACCCCTAAAATGGTCACAAAATATTTTCACATTTGTTTAACGATCCGTCGGCGGGTCACAATAGCGTTTAGGGCGTACCGAACGCGCATGAGCCCTTTATCTCGCTCACGTTCCCTTGTTTTATTTATTAGAAAGATTTATTATTTACCGCGGGCTCGCACACGATGTGTCACGAATGTTGACCAAAAAACAAGGTTATGTTAATGTGCCCCCTTCGCACGTGACAAACTTTTTTGGGAAGAAAGAATTCAATCTTTATCGCTAAAATAAATAAATTCAATCCTGTTTTACGGTGTAATCCAAGTTAAATGGTTTCGTTCAATGTATTTCTTATTTGCTTGTGTGATGATTGTACTCCTATTCACTTCAACTTATTCTCTCCACTTCTACAGGATCCGAGACTTCAGCCCCTTAATGATATCAGGCATTGATCCTAACTAATCACGGTTACCAATATATTGAAATAACAATTACTCATGAAAATCAGATGATACAAAGATCATCAAAGAAAAAAATGAGATATTACAAAGTTTATAAATTTCAAGGTAGCTATGACCTAGCTCAGCACCAGAAATACCCAGACCATTTGCGTAGTAATAAATAAAATAGATAATTGAACCACGATTAAATCGCACTTGACCTACGCAAAACCACACGTCTGCCGTGACCGAGTAGGCAAATAAACGCACAAAAGAAAAAACAAATATGTCTCAGGCCTTGTTTGACATTATCTGTGTACTTTGCAAGCCCTTAAGTAAATATACATTTGCGGGACGTGTTACGTTAAACTGAAAACAATTTGTTTTAATAAAACAAAAAGCAAGTGAGGTATTCGTAGGTAGTTTGTAATTTCAACTTAGGAATTCAGTAGTTTCTTCCCAAATTCCACTTGTGTTTTCTGATTTGTTTGAAATTAGATACATGTAAAATCATCTTGATGTGGCAGCTCCCGTAACCTGCATACTGTAAATTGTATTTATGACTACATATAATTTCGCTGAAATCCTCGTTGAGTAGGGAGCGAGAGCAGAGCTCCAGTACCTATATCCTACTATTATTATATATAAATATAATGAAATAACATCATGAATAAATATGAAAGTTTGTAAGGATGTTCGTTACTCAATTACCGAACCAAATTACATGAAACTTAGCACATACGATGTGATATTAGTGAATTATTAGCTGGGTACATACTATTTTCAATGAAATCAAATGTTTCAATGCTGAAACCACGGGTCCCTGCTAGTCCTCTCTCTATATAATTTATATTTGAACCATTATTATAATAATATATCCTAACGGCTTCCCACAAGGGTCCCTGGAGGGGTAGGCAGAGGGTATAGGTAATACTCACACACCCACTTTCCGCCAGAGGTATATTAGTTGCCAACGTGACAGATGGCGAGTCGCCGTCATTCGTCGCCCATCGCCGTTACTCAAGCACGGCTATACATATGCCTTTGAATTTCTTCTCAGACGTATGCAGGTTTCCTCTCGATGTTTTCCATCACCGTAATGCTCGTGGTGTGACTAATCGCTGTACTTAAGTGCAGAAAAACTCATTGGTACAGTCGGGATTCGAACTTGCGACCTTTGCGTCGCAGGCAATTGCTCGAACCACTCGGCCACCACGGCTCTATTATTATAAAATTAAAAAACTATAGATGTTAATTCCTTTATTTACCAAACAAATGAATGCTAATGATTTTGTCTGATTGGTATTATATATACATAGTCCATTGAAAAGTTACATTTGGGGTTGCGTTTCTTAGAGGACGCAATTTTATTTTTTTGATGTGTAGGGGGGGTAACTGTAAAGCTAAAATCAAGTTTGTGGGGTCGCCACCCTTGTCCCACGGCCGCCATCTTGAAAATAGGGGTTGAAACGGGTTTTACGATATATCTCTTAAACTATTTATCTGATAAAAAAAATTTGTTAACGTTTTTTGTTGCTAATTAAATTCTCTATAACTTTGGTCCAGTAATTTTTTGTCGTAAAACTATAAATAAAAAAGTTATAAGTGAAAATGTTCAGAAATTCGAGAAAAAAATTTATATTTTTCGATATAACTTTTTTTTTTATCATTTTACGAAAAAAACAATATCAGACCATTTTTGTAGATCGTTTTTTAAGGAACAACTTTTATAAGCAACATTTTTTCATTAAGTCAATAGCTAAGGTTTTACAGCGCTCCGAAGTGAGTACTATTTTTCAGTACTCTTAACTATACGTATTTTATACATGGGTACTAATAATGTGTCATCAGTTATTTATTTATTTTTTTTATTTTGTTATTATAATTCTTTTAATTAGTAATTTTGCAATGTTATTAATAATTAATTATTGACTCTTTTCCACTCCATTACTTTATTTCTCAACAAGAGAGTTGACCCTGCTTTGCTCACTGTAATTGGTGAACGTTTTTTATCTCGTTATACGGTGGTAATAAAGATGATAATTCTCTTGACAGCCTAAGATACAAACAATTCGCCAAGGCAGTGACAAAAAGTACATTTAATTTATCTTCACTTCCTCCAACACAAGACACAGCTCGCTTTCATACTTTCCGAGTCTACCATCAGGTCCAGTCGTGGCTTGGCAATAATAATGATCCTGAAGACTGGGGCTGGAAAAAATGTGGAAAAGTATTAATGCCAGTGCAGAGCTCTAAACCTCCAGCACCCCCTGAGCTTCTTAAATTGATCTTTTGTAAATGCAAAGGAAACTGTGGAGCGATGTGTGGATGTCGAACAGCAGGGCTAAAATGTTCCGCAGTGTGCTTCCATTGTTCTGGAGAGACTTGCAGTAACGTAATGGAACTCTCAGAATTAACAAACGAAAATGACTTCGATGATGAACCGCCGACATTGACACCCCTTCCTTCTCCAGTTCTCCCACTGATATTTGATTCAGAAAACCGATTCAATGCTGAGCTGCAGCCTGGTCCATCGAAAAGACCGAGGACGGAGTAGTTCAAATTTATAAAATCACCGTGGATTAGGCCTATTGGGGATACCACGTAAAAAAAAACGCGCCCCCAGACTCTACCTCGTGGGTGGTGAGGAAAAGAGTCAATAATTAATTATTAATAACATTGCAAAATTACTAATTAAAAGAATTATAATAACAAAATAAAACCAAATGGCGATGACGTATTGGTATACGTATTGTAAATGATAACTATGGATTAAAATTGCTGAAAAATAGTACTCACTTCGGAGCGCTGTAAAACCTTAGCTATTGACTTAATGAAAAAATGTTGCTTATAAAAGTTGTTCCTTAAAAAACGATCTACAAAAATGGTCTGATATTGTTTTTTCGTAAAATGATAAAAAAAAAAGTTATATCGAAAAAT
>JACCPG010005351.1:0-81140 GCA_016069955.1 Drepana arcuata
TGCTAAAAGTTAGATAGGAAGGAGATTGGAACGGGCTCGAGTTAAGACTCTTTGAGATCTTCCTCTAAAAGGATTTGTAGGAGCACTAGACTGCCAACATTTAGAGCACGGCCTTAAGCCTTTAAGCGAGAATATAAAGGCTGATCTTTTGAAAGTCTGACGCGCACTTAAAGAAAAGAAAATTGTGTACCATTCAAATTAGAATGGATTTATTATAGTGCTTGTATATCCTCATGCCTTCCCACAAGGGTCTCCGAAGGGCAGGCAGAGGTGTATAGGTAATACCCACACACCCACTTTCCGCCAGAGGTATATTAGGTCATCTATCAGTCAATTATATCAGTCATCTATCAGTCAAAACTCTTTGTGCTCTAAGTGAACGACTTATTACTGTTCACACCTTCGTGTGTAATAGGCGTGACCTCGCCTCGTCTAAGAATGAACAGTTTTAGAAGTTCCAAGGTCTGGGCTTTTGGTATAGCCAAGTTGGCAGCGTATATCCTTTGCCATACCTACATCGTGGGAGCTCGGCTGGCGTCTTGGGAACTTCCGGGCCGGGTACCTATCACGGTACCCGGGTACGGTATATACGGGTACCTACGTATCAGACTTGGGTACAGTGCCTGCAATTATTTGGCGAAGTATTTAACTGATTAATATATATCTTTGAATGTATGTATCAGCCGTTATCAACTCACTTATTCGCCTACTTTTATATACATAAGTATACAAGATGGAATTGGCGTCCTTTCGTTCCCCATGCTTCATTTCCGCCTACAGACATAACATCGCAATTTTCTCGTCTTCTTTTATCTAATTCCAGTCAAGTACAAGTATGTTCCTGAGTTAACTACATTGAATGTTTGAAGTGCACCGGATATTGAGGCCTGGCAAAGACAGGCTGCATGCAATGAGGTTTGTTTAATGTCGATATTAACTTTTTGGTGGTATGCATGCTACGAGACACAAAGCCTCAATAAATATCGAAACAAAATCTAAACAAATAAGAATCTATACTCTTTTGTGTTTGGAACGATTGATCGAATTGTGATAAAACTATGGTATGGTTCTGAGAAATATGCCTAGATGGCGCTGCAGAATATACATTTCTATACTATCACACCGATCCCAATTAAATTTGCGGGGTATTGCAACGCATTCGGGTCCTTCTAGTTTAATATAAAATTTGTAAAATAAAATCATATTATTTCTGGCAATTGACAAATTATATGTTTTAATGCAGCGAATAATCTATTACAGTGCCAAATTTCATCCAATTCCGTTCAGCCGTTCTGGCGTGGTTGAGTAGCAAACATCTGTAAAAAATTATTATGTTATATAATTTTATTAATTCTATGTTAAAGTTTTTGCATTTGTAATACTACTTGTATTACAAATGCAAAAAATTTAAACGGGCTGTAAAAAGTAGAATACAATGAAACATAAGTAAATATTTGATGTTATTTTTAATTGCATACGAATGAATATCAATACATATAATTAGCAAATAACACTACTTCACTTACTAATATTATTATTAATAATCACTTTTCAATTCAAACAGATAACAGTTAATATACGTAAATTTCGCCAGTGTGAAATAAGTCAGGTTGGCCGAGTGGTCTAAGGCGCCAGATTTAAGCTCTGGTTCCCGAGAGGGAGCGTGGGTTCGAACCCCACACCTGACAGAATAGCTCGAGGCTTCTTTTTGCATTTACCAGCGAATAATCTGTTTTCGTGATTTATTTAAGTTTATTATTATTTTTACTGAAAAACATTACTAATCTAGCGATTTTTTATTTTGAGAACTCTAACCATTGAAACATGATCCGCAATTTATATACGATCACATAGTATGAAAAGGTCTTAAATTTTGGATCGACTCCGTAAAACAAGACTAGAATCGAATTTTCTGTAAACATAAAAACATGAGTTTACCGTCGATAGAAGCATCGCTACTGTCTCCATACAATTTTTATCATAGCATAAGTTCAAAAATAAATTTACGATCTCGTTTCGGTATTTGTCTCTGATTAATCAATTACATTAATTTTTTTTTAACTTTTTAATTATAATCAACACTTGATATTTACGTATCGAAAATGAGGTTCGTAATAGGAATTTCAAAAATGGAACAGAATACCTAGCTCTTCTAGCTAGATATTAGATTCAGTCCAATAAAAGATATCGATACATATATTCGTATATACATAAATATATAAGTCATCCAAGGTGTAACTACTCGCGATCTTGTTCATCACACAAATAACTGCATTCAACAGGACTCGAATCCGCGACCTCATGCTTCGCAGTCAGTAGCTCTGACCTCTCGACCAAACGGCCGCCTGTACGTTCGTAAGCATTGAATTGTATTTATATAAATACATACATGTGTAGGATTTTTATTTCTGCCACCACATTTCATTATCAACTATGAGTATGGTTAACATATATTATATACAGAATAATTTTCTTTGTACACTGAGTGTATTAAAAAAAGCGCTTTATAAATTAAGTTTTAAAATGTAAATATGTATATTTTGCTACACTAATGCCTATACAATAGTTGTAAGTCAATAAATAAATAAAAGATAAAGTCTTTGTAATATCTCGAATGATATCATTTTTCTGCCCATGTTCGCTACATACGAGTATCCGTGTTATGCCCACAAGGAAATCGGCTGAAGCTGCCGCGACCTAAGAACTTACTGCTTCACGTGAACGAACGCGTTAGAGTACATTATTCCTTAAAATAATTTTCTTTCGAAAGAAGAAATAGGAGAAAGTTATAAAGTTTATATGTATTAATAACTAGTGTTCCGTCCCGGCTTCGCAATATAGCCTAAGTCACTCAAGGTGAATATAGCTTTCCAATGGTGAAAGAATTTTTCAAATCGGTCCAGTAGTTTCGGAGCCTATTCAATACAAACATACTTATATACAAATCTTTCCTCTTTATAATATTACTAGCTTATGCCCGCGGCTTCGCTCGCGTGGAGTGGAGGAGAAAAAGTAGCTGATGTATTTTCCTGCTTGAATCGGTTCAGCCGCTGTGAAAGTAAAAGAACATCATACTTTATAATATTTCAGGAACTTTGAATTTTTCAGGATTAAAAAGTGGCCTATGTCCTATTCCTAGGTATAAAGGATCACCATTTCAACTTTCAGCCAAATCGGTGTCTGACGTTTGGCCGTGAAAGAACCGCAAACATCCAAACATCCAAACTTTCACGATTATAAATATAACGATTTATTAGCTGACTTGGCGCGATACGTATGTATGTTGATACAACCACCTTATTGATTTGAAGATAGTAGCCAAATCGAATTACTTCTGTTTCTCTGTAATAGTTAAAACTTTCCAATCACTTCCCTCATTCCAATAGTGGTTTCCCTGACACCACACCAGATATAAAGTCTGTTACGCCAAATTGAGGGTAAACCTTATCGAAATACTTTGAGAACTGCCTTTAAGTCAGACTAGCTGAGCTTGTTAACTACTTATATTAAAAATACATTTTTAAAATAAGAATGGAATTCTGGAAAAGTTCATATCTTATCTACTTTATATTTTCCCAACAAAGAGGTTGGATAAATCTTTATTTTGTATTTATCTACGTACGATCGTACAATAATGAAAGATACTAAATTCCGTAGATGCACATGTCAAAACACATTTGCAATACTGTGTAGGTAAGTACTAATGAGTTAAGTGTAGATGCTAAGTTAGGTTAATGGCAAACAACACAAAGAAACGAAGACGATTCTGCGTCGCACGCAATTGAGTTAAATACATCAGTTAGAAGGCTGGTTTAACATCGTAAACATGTATGAATTAAGATAGTATATATGTGTGAAAGTACGTTAAGGGTACTCAAAACTGACGAGCATGTATGAAGAGACTAAAGAATTTGGACGAAGAGAAAGAGGTACGTAAGTATAGGGAGAACTGGTGCTCTATTATTCTCTCTGCCTACCCCGTTAGGGACTCGGCGTGAGGATATGTATGTATGTGTGAATTAATTATTTATAGACTCGCAATGGTACAGAAGCCGCATTAAAAGGGAAGCGGTTCGCTACTCACGTTTAAATTGTATTATCTTTGTCCCCTACTTTTACTTCTAGGATAATAATTCGATACATGCCATCAGACACCAAGTACGTCATACATCAGAAGGTGCTCACCATATGACCAAATGCCCGTGTGGTCTAGTGGTCAGAGTTCCTGACTGCGAAGCTTGAGGTCGCAGGTTCGATTTCCGAGGGTAGATATTTGTGTGATGAACACGAGTATTTGTACCTTAGTCTTGGATGTCCTATGTATTTAAGTATATATATAATCTAAATAAGTAAATATATCGTTGTCTAGTTACCATAACACAAGCTTTGCTTAAATAGTGGCTATATAAATTTGTGTGGAATAGTTCCAAGGTATTTAAAAAGTTCAATAAATTTAATAAATTTTACTTGCAAACAATCTAGAAGTACTCCCCATTGGATATAAAGAACTTGCCATAAGACACCAAGAATTTGCCATCAAACCACAAGTGTAATCAGACCCTTAGTGGTATATAGTGAAGGTATATAATAATGACACAATAATTCAATTATTACGTCATCATAAGAGGACACAAAGGCCAGTGTGATATTTAAAGGTCAGCCAAGGTCACAACAATCCCTAGTAATCCCGACAAAGCTCGTCTACGTAATGAACACTGGACATAATAAGTCTATTAACTACACCTAATGATAAAGTTAACTCTAAGCCTAGTTAGGATCTTCGCGCTTATCTTGATAGGAAGCTAATCCAGAGTTTTATAATTTTCCTACTAAGTTAGACGGCTGTCTGGTCTAGTGCTCAGTGCTCATGTTCGTGAAGGCTGAGATCGAGGGTTCGATTCCCGCCGAGGGCTTATGTGTGTTTGATGAACACGAGTATTTGTCCCTTTGTCTTGGATGTAAATATGTATATATATATTTGTCTAGCCACCATAGTACAAACTTGGCTTACTTATGGGCTATGCCATTTTGTATAATTGTTGTAATGTATTAATTAAGTAGATATTATTAAATATATAAAATAAGCCGTGGTGGCTGAGTGGTTCAAGTTGCCTACAACACAAATATTAAGTTTTGATCTCGACTATACCAACGAGTTTTTCTGAACTTGTACCAGTGATGAGCTTTACCATAAAGGAAAAAGAATTAGAAAAGTGCTTGAGAAAAGGCAATGAAAGAATAATGTATCTCCAGCGACAAGGGAGGGTGTACTAAACACCTGTGCATCCTTTGGTGTATCTTGTGGGAAGACATGAAGACATTCAAACCTTCTGTAAATATCTTAGGTTGAACTTGACATGACTGTTACACTAGTTGAACGTGCGCCCTCTTCTGGAACCTGCATGCATCCGCATAACTCAAAACCAGCTTGGGTCAGTTAAATCCGGTTTGAAGTCCATTGCCAACAAAATAATATACTATATCAGTTTTATCGTGCTTAGTGCATTTATTAAATTAACACTTTTTTATTACATACAACATGATTAAATTGGTACGTCAAATTGCTAGAGGCAAGTGTCTGTTTTAATATATTATTGCAAATTAGTATTGCTTTCAAAACTAGCTTGCTAATACAGAGTGATGTGCGAAAATATAAAAAAAGTGTTGAGTTAAGAAACCGAGAAGATTCGGAATCCGTCTTTCCCAAAGAGTTTTTCTTGAACTTAAATACAGTGATTAATCACCCAAGAGCTTAGACGTATGTATGTATAGTCGTGCTTGGGATCCAACAATGCACTCTGCCTCGTTAGCACCTACATGACTATCTAACACTTCTGCCCAACCCTTTTGGAACCCTGATAGTGGATGAAAATTTATTAATTACAAAGATAAAAATCTCATCACGAGTAAGGAGTAAGGAGAGCGCCAGTTCTCTCTATACTACCTGCACATTCATGAGTATCTTCATTCATGCTCACCGGTTTAGAGTGCTCTTGACATTTCTTTGGTGTTCGGTCGATTCTAGGTAGTTCCTTCCTTTCTATATGTCCAAACCAACGTAAGGCCATTCAACTTTCCAATTATCCCTTCTCGCCAGTACTATGCGCATCTCTTTATTACAGTTTCGATATATAGTCGTAGAGGTATACCTATATTTAAATTATTAATTGACAAATTCAACAATAGAATTAGATAAAGATATTGAAACAAAATTTATTTGTATAATTAAATTTGGGACAGGTTCCGATCCCAAATCGTCTTGCAGGTCATAAATATGTTTATACTTCTCATCAGAAAATTCGAAACCTTGCAAGTGTGTAAGTATGTAGATGAGTGTATAATAGCAAATATTATGCACTATTATTATAGAGTACTCGAAACCGACGAGCATGTATGAAGAGACTGAGACATGTATGATGAATGTGGTCGAAGCGAAAGAGGTATGCAAGTCTGGTGAGAGAGCTGGCGCTCTATACTCTGCCTACCCCGTTAAGGACTTGGCGTGATGATATGTATGTGTGTATTATACTCCCAAATATACAAGAGTGGCAAACAAGCATACGGCCCACCTGATGGGAAACGGTTACCGCAGCCTATTTACGCTCACGATACCGAAGTATCACTTGCGCGTTGCCACTCTGTGTTCGGAGAGTTATAATCCTTACAAAACATAAACTTGTAAGGTGTTTCTATTTTCTCATGAGAAGAGTAGTTTTCATTTTCAAACAGCATGTAGGTAATGTAAAGTTCGCAATTTAAAGATATGTAAATACGTTTCACACCGTGTGATTAAACCAATAAACGAAACAGAAGACGCTAAGCAGTCGAGTCTCAGATCGTTATTAACACTTGTACGCTAATTGCTGCGACTGTCTCATGCCGTCATAACTGTTTGCCTTGCTCCAAGATAGCTAATTATTACGCAAATAGCTATCAGTTTTCGTAGACTTGATGAAAAAATAATGCTGTTTGTTTTTATTCGTAATGGCGGATACTCGACGTGTTACGTTACTACGTTAAAAAAAGAATTACAATATATCCTCAATCCTTCCCATTAGGGTCCCCGAAGGGGTAGGCAGAGGTGTATAGGTAATACCCATACACCCACGTGACAGAGGATATACATTATATCAATCCATAATATAGTTACTTGAAAGGGTAAAGTATCACAATACATGGATATATATTCATACATAGGCCCGCAGTAGGCAAAACATTCCTCTTTTCATGCGGCGTGACAGGTGGCGAGCCGTCAACGTTTCTCAATCATATCTTATGAAATATTAAATATTCGAAATCAAAGAGTCGAAATATTAAATTCGAGTATAGTAAAAAAACCAGCCACAGCCAAGAGCCAGAGTCAGCCACCCGGTGGTTAAGTAAAGAAACATACGTACCAAGTAAAACTTGCAAGTACGAATCCCATCATTATATACCAATAAGTTGCGAAGAGAAAAATATCAAGAGGAAACCTGCAGATGTTTGAAAATATATTCTTAGACTTATATTGTGCTTGAGAAACGGCATTGCATTACACTTACCGCTTTAGAAACCCTTGTCGGAAACCTTGAAGAGATATTGTTACCAGTTACCGTTAAAATGGACTTCCGTCAAAAGATTTTATCACCTCTACAACTGCTAATATAATGATGGAAGCATCACAAACGCTAAAACATTTTTTATCGTTTGTAACGTGTCTAATTGTTTAGTTCTGAGCTATATTCGACTTCCAAGGTTCTGCACATCTAGCACACCTAACGAAAAAAAACGTTTTTCAACCAAACAGACAAGACTTGATTCTCTTCTTTAATACCTATCAGTACTAAAAGATAATTTACCTATGTTAACAATAATATACACAATTGAAATGCTAAAAATACTTATAAATAGATGAAATGCATTTCATCGCACTGAGTCCCTTACGGGCCTGTTTCGCTTGTACATACAACCTACATATACCTATGATAAAAAAAAAACGGATTATAATTTATTTTTATTTTCTTGTTTAATTTTCCAAAACATAGTTGTAAAAACTTTACAAAATGTATATTTATGTGGGGAACAATTTACCATGAATATAAAAAGTCAGAAAGACCAGAAAGAACTGGCTCTCTACCTAGTCTACCTACCAACCTAGTCAACGTAAAGTATAAATATATATTTTTTTTAATTTCACCATGGTATATGTCTGTATTTATTCAGTATTGTCTAGACTAGAAGAAACATTATACTTTAATATCACAGCTTTGTTGTTTTTTTTTCGTTTATCGAAGCATACTTATTTAACGATTATTTTAAAACGGGCTGATTGCACACTTGTGTAAACTTTTTAGGGAAAAAATACTGCTTTTGATCTTAAGTAAAAACAAAACATTATTGTTTTGTTTACTTAACATCACAAACAAGAATGCTTTGTTTACTTAAGATAATTAATTTCCACTTGGAGTTATTTCTGAAATATTGACTTTGATTATAAGTTAGAATTAAGCTGAGTTTATTCATGGTTCTTATTTAACGTCTATTAAAACATGTGTGGTACAAAATATGTATAGATTGTGTTTACCAAGTTGCATTTCCAAACTATCAGATCACCTGCATTGGATTGACGCTATTGAGAAAGGTCTGGGAGGAACAGCGATTAGGAGCTTTAAAAAGAAGGAAAACATCGAGAGGAAACCTTGTTACTAAACGACTCTACGAATCCTTTTCGGGGACCCTTCTTGGAAGGCGAAAAGGTATAAGTAACTATAATATATATCCTCACGCCTGCTCACAAGGGTCCCCGAAGGGGTATCGTAGTAACTATCTTGGGACAATTCCGCACCTACCTAGTTCCAAACAAAGCAAATAAAAATGAAATGAGAGAGCTGGACCGATTTGTCATTTTGACGGCGATGGACTCGCCATCTGTCATGTTGGCAAATACAATATATCACTGGCGGAAAGTGGGTTCAATTAAGATGAAACACCATAAAACTTAAAACAAAAAGGGAATTTCGGTTCGAAAATGTATGTATATAATATGTTAATAAAATAGCAAAATGGTTAGAGTTAAGGAAATCAAAACGTGCCTTTGTCTTGTCTGTGAATCTTCAACATCAAATACTTTTATTTATAGCATTGTAAGCAATGAATAATCCCCTTTAGGTATACAATTCAAGGGTAACGAATTTTATCGTTAAGATCAAAGAAAACATATGCAAACTAGGTCGTTACGAAGAAAAGGGCAAGTGTACTCTTTAAGCAATATGCCATATACGAATATTATTTATTATTATATCCTCACGCCTTCCCACAAGGGTCCCCGAAGGGGTAGGCAGAGGTGTATAGGTAATACCCACACACCCACTTTCCGCCAGAGGTATATTAGGTGCCAACGTGACAGATGGCGAGTCCATCGCCGTTACTCAAGCACGACTATACATACGCCTTTGAATTTCTTCTCAGACGTATGCAGGTTTCCTCTCGATGTTTTCCTTCACCGTTCAGCTCGTGGTGTGACTAATCACTGTACTTAAGTTCAGAAAAACTCATTGGTACAGTCGGGATTCGAACTTGCGACCTTTGCGTCGCAGCATATACGAATATGTTGCGACGAAATGTTATATACATACATAACCAGTGGGTGTGTGGGTATTACCTATACACCTCTGCCTACCCCTTCGGAGGCTTTTGTGGGAAGGTGTGACGATATAACATCGCGCCGAGTCTCTTACGAGGTAGGCAGAGATACCAGAATAAACTTGGATACATCAGCTTTCAAGAAGTAGTCAGCGAGATATTCGGTATAAACATTAATAGCGCGAATTAAATTCATTTAAATAAATTCCTTGGGACAGTTCCACTTTCTTTTTTAGTCTAAAACTAAGCAAAGCTTGTACTAGAGGGACTAGATATCAACATAAATACCTAAATAGACAGATCAATACAAAGATAATTCAAGATTAAGGACCATTATTCTCGTGTTCATCACACAAATATCTGCATCAGCGGCAGCATCTCCAAGATTCGCAGTTAGGATCATTTCCCGCAAAACTCGACGGCCGCTAATTATGTAAAGTGAATTTAGGAAAATTGGCAAATTCGTGAATGACTTTGTATATCTCGGAAATAAATTTCACACGAGATGGGAGGTGTGAAAAAGACATTGAAAGATCCTTCTTTGCCGGCAGTAAAGTGAAAGGGGTCATGTCGCCGTTGACGGGCAGTAAAAATCGTACGCCGTTGAGCCACTTTATTATACGGCACACGGCAGTGAATCCTGCGTATGACAGAGGAAGCATGAAAATGACATAAATGCAGTTGGTATGCATTCCCTTCGAAAAATTAACGATCTCAGATCGAATCCGCAATGAAGAGATTCACTAAACATGTGTATGAAGTGACTGATGAATGAGGACGAAGCGAAAGAGGTCTGGAGAGAACTGTCGCTCTATACTCTCTGCCTACCCCGTTAGGGACTCGGCGTGATGATATGTATGTTTTTAGGAAATTATTATGTTTAAAATATTTACGATATTGATGTCAGATTTTTTATGTTTTCCTCATGGCGAGTCGGATTACCTTATTGTCTTCCAATCTTTGTTTAACGAGCCAGATGCCAGCTTTATTCGCCGTCTAACTACGATAAAATCCGTTTACGACTTCTTAAATTTATCGCATTATTGATCGTTTTTAGTACCTCTAGATTAGACTGAAGTTTATATTTAAATTTTTGTTTATAATGGTGGACAAACATGCAGAACGCCTAGTGATAAGCTTTTACCTTACCCTGCCTATAGGTTACGGTAACCGTCTGCCAATCCCGCGTTGACAGTCGTTATGTACCTTATGTGGTGTTGTTCCTTCTGCTCCCATTTCTCATGGACTTATGGAATCCTTACAACTTCTGTGATGTTTTGTGGAGATTCCTTCGTGTTTTCGTCAAGAGAACCGCTTTTATACTTAGTAGTACATATATTTAGTATGATAATGAATATATCCTCACGCCCTCTCACAAAGCGAAGTATGAGGTGTTCCTTGTGTTCCTTAGGTGGGATATAATATTGAAGATTTTGATTATATTTGAGTTTGAACTCCGATTTCCACGGATGCTTCTTTTGACGGACAAACATGGTGGTATTAAAAAATATCGAAAGGTGATGACAAAGGTCCTCGAAGGGGTAGGCAGAGGTGTAGGTAGTACCCGCATACTTACTTTTCAGAAAAGGCGGAAACTGTGGAAACTAGTTTAAACGTAAATCTCCTTCTATATCTTTTTCTACATAGCCTTAAATACAACTTTATGAATCACTGGCGTCAATCTAATAAATCTCATTGAAAATGGCTTGATCACCCAAAAATATTAATTAGTACCAGGAACTTTGCGTAACTTTGCCAATATCCGAAGGTAACAATGGCATGTGGTTATTTGAAAAGTTTCCTTCGCAGTGTAATTAACGCTGGAGTATGCGTCATTATTTGAGTTAGCGCTCGTAATATTGACCTTACATCATAATTGAGTATTGTACAAAAATAATACACTATCGATTTCAATACAAAAAAAGAGAAAGAAAAATACAATCCACTTCTTTTAAAGAAAAAATATACATATCCTCCCTCAAGGGTCCCCGAAGGGGAAGGCAGAGGTGTATAGGTAGTACCCACACACCCTCTTTCCACCAGAGATATATTTTAGGTGCCAACGTGATAGATGGCGAGTCCATCGCCGTTTCTCAAGCACGTCTATACGCCTTTGAATTGCTACTCAGACGTATGCAGGTTGTCTCTCGATGTTTTCCTTCACCGTAAAGCTCGTGGTGTGACTAAAAACTTTATTTAAATTCAGAATAACTCATTGGTACATTCGGGATTCGAGCGCGCGATCTTTGCGTCGCAGGCAACTACTCGACCCACTCGGCAACCACGTCTTAGCTCTTATCTCAGAGACCCTTGGTACTACAGAGCTGTAATTTGGTATGGTAGTATATATTAACAGCGCCTACAAAGTTGTGAAATAAAACCCGAATGAGCATAAAAAATACTCTAGTAGTATATAAGCTTTTAAAAGAAAAACAATCACGGCTAAGTTGGCTTTATAGGTCACCGAATAATAGTCGGTCAAGTTATAAAACGTATTTGGAACTACAGAACCCTACAACAGCGCGTGACGCGATACGTTCTTGACCAGTTTTATGATCAAAGAAACAGTGGCCTTTTCTTGGCAGTGGTAAAAGTATGTCGATAATTAAATGAATAGGGAAATGACATAAATCAAACTATTTTTATAGCGAACAAGTCGAGCGAAACCTGGGCAATATCTAGTAGTATGGCAAATATATCGTGTTTGTAATTAATTACAGCTTCATTATGGTTGATTGTTGACTCAAATATTGGGCTAATTAATGCAACCTGATTGATGTGCTGCTCAAATAAATTACTCACCGAGTTGAGTGCCGAGATTGTGTTAACTTGTCAATTCCGTTCTGTTCCAGTGTTGTTAAATAATTGTTTTTCTGAACGGAAAATAATTTGTCTTATTATTCAAAGACGAAGAAATTCAAAGCCGTATGTTAGTCTGTAGTGCTCGAGTAACGGCGATAGATGCGCCATCTGTCACATTAATCTCACATTAAAAATTGATCTCCGGCGGGAAGTGGGTCTGTTGGTCCTAAATACACACATCTGCCTACCTCTTCGGGGATGCTTGTGAGAAGGCGGAAGGCACATATATTTTAGTACCGAATAAAATCTAACAATAAAATATTATATGTGGGTGACTGGGCACTGCTAGTAATATATGGTATATCTTCAAGCCGTCCTGTAATGGCCGCGGCAGAAGGCGATTTAGTCGCGGTCGTTCAGAAGCGACTTTACAAACATCTTTAAATTTATATTCAAACGAATGGTTTTCGTCACGTAGTGCGATAAATCACTGTACCTAAGTTGAGAAAAATCATTAGTACAGACTGCCGGGGCTCACTGGGAGCTTTTTAAACCACTCGGCGTTCATGCCTATTCTTTGCCATATGTGTAGCCGTGCTTGAGTAACGGCGATAGAATCGCCATCGACAGATGACAACGTTGGCACCTAAAATATTTCTCTGGCCGAAATATAATAAACTCTAGTGGATAGTGTCTGGGCATACACCCAGTATGCCAACACATTCTCCGCCATGGTAGTACCCACTACCTACCTCTGCCTACCTCTTCGGGGACTTGGACTCTTATGGGAAGGTGTGAAGAAGATAAAAATATTACATTATGACTAACACCTAAACACCTAACACCTAAACCTTTACATACATGCCATAAAAATGGCACAGTTGAAATATCCAAAGCTTACTTTAGAGAATTTGTAAATTCCCTGTCTTATTGGTAGTCCAGAACTTACGGTATCCTGTCTCCTAATTTCTAGTTGTAAATAGTTGGGTTTCGGAACAATATCTGTGTTATTCAGAGTAATGTAGTTACCAAACTCCTTGTATATTGTATTACAACGTCAAATAGTATAAAGGAGTGACCATAAATAACGTAATGTTTTAGTAGATTTATAATCCCCTCCTGGTGATAGATTAAACTAAACAACTAAATCATATCTATTTTTGGTCTGGAACAAAGATCAGACGTTCAACGGAATAATAATACACGTGATATCTTTAGAAACCGACCTTTCTTGTTATCTGTTGTGATTTCCAAACCCTTTCAGACCTCACGTTTTTAATAGATGAGCCCTAGTGAACTTGAAATTGATACATTTTGACTCACAAATATGTGTACGTTATGTTCAAACTTGCTCTCGGGACGAATATTCAATCTGTTGAACCCAGCCCCACAACACAGCTCATTATCAATAAATGTAAAAGCATGTGATAATTAAAACAGGCGCCGTTATCGAGTGGTTTAAAAAGTCGCCTGCAAAATATTTGTAGGTTCGCATCCTTTTTCGACGGCCGTCTGGACTAGTGGTCAGAGTTCCTGACTGCGAAGCTTGAGGTCGCGAGTTCGATACCCGCTGAGGACAGATATTTGTATGATGAACACGAGTATTTGTACCTTAGTCTTGGATGTCCTATGTAATCTATATATATAAAAATGAATTGCTGTTCGTTAGTCTCACTAAAACTCGAGAACGGCTGAACGGATTTATCTTATCTTAGTCTTGATATGTTCGTGGTCGTGGAGGTCTAGGGAAGGTTTAAAAGGCGAGAAATTAATATTTGACATTAGATTTGACAACCTACTAATATGTCAATCATTCTGTCGCACTTCAGAACACGGAGATTTGTGGCAAAAAAATAAATACATGATGTGTCGAAAATAATAATAAAACTTCATGCTTCATTAAAAAAATGCATCCTTATTCAACACGTTTTGTTTGTTTTGAAATTAATTTATACAAAAGTTTAGATCTTTTACTTATCGATTGAGGCAGTACGAAGTCTGCCGGGTCATCTGTTTCGTCAATCTTTCTTCACTAACTAACACGCCTTTTAACAACCTTTAAAAACCAAAGTAAACATTCT
Organism: Drepana arcuata; assembly: GCA_016069955.1. NCBI lineage: Eukaryota > Metazoa > Arthropoda > Insecta > Lepidoptera > Drepanidae > Drepana > Drepana arcuata. Next base: position 14,505 of record JACCPG010005351.1, read on the forward strand.
TAAAGGTAAAACTAACATAGTAAATAATAGAAACCGCAGGTTACTGACGCATAATATTTGCAATTGAAGTACACAGTAAAGAAAAACTTTGCCTAAAAATTATAATTGGATACAGTTTTGTGTACGATCGAAGTAGCCATGCGTAAAACTATTTATTCTTGAATATATCTAGTACTATTGAGCTTAACGGTGATGGCGTTGATGACGGTGACCTGCGTATAAAGTCGTGCATGAGAATCGGTGATAAACTCGCTATCTGTCAGGTTGGCACCTAAATACATCTCCGTTATGTTGGACCTCTGCCTACCTCTTAACGGGGACCCATGTGGAAGAGTGTAAATATTTATTTGCTTTAACCCCAAAAATACGAAATATTGGAACTTCGTTCACTTATATGTATTCATTTGTTCCAAATATATTTACTCAGATAAAAAAAAGCTTAAGTAAATCGACTGAAACAAATCGAATAATAACAAAGAGATAACCCCACAATATAAATAGGTAGAGCTAAGCGAGGGTTGTATGTCATTCCAAGTACACTTTCTACATGGACGGATAATAAGTCAATGTCTGGAGCTCTACCACACAACAACATATTTTATTAATGTACTTAGTAGATATCTTGGCGACGATAAAGTAATGACGTAGTTCTTCAAAGGATACTTTTCAATAAACTTTTATATAAATAGGGTTTACATTAGACTATCTACAACACTTCATACATAATAACATCATATCATCACGCCGAGTCCGGGTAGGCAGAGGGTCTCTAGTCTTAAATACCTCCTTCGCTTCGTCCACATTCATCAGTCTCTTTATACATGCTCGTCGGTTTCGAGTACGCTTGACGTCGATTTGATCTAGGAATTGGAACGTAGCCTTCTTCTGCCTCTTCTTGCAGTTGAAGACTTTAAGAAGACATCTCTGTGAGAACCATGGAGTTTCCTGCCAGTTCGTCTCCATCGAAACGACCAACCCGAACCGTGAGCCTTTTTCGACGTTTATGTAAGTACCCATCTACGTCTATGTGAAATAAAATATTTTGATTTTGATTTTGGGAAAAAAGAGTAGATAACATGTAAAATTTGGGCCCCACAAGTGTCTCTGAAGGGGTTGGCAGAGGTGTCCGGAGTGACACCTCAATTTATCCAGATATATTTTGGGTGACAGATGGCGAGTCCGTCACTATTTCACAATTATACATGCGAAAATAATATAGTTGTGGTTTGTATATCAATGAAAAGTCATCCGGCAAGAAACAAGGGCAAGTTTTAATAACGATGAAGCCGCAAGCTTTACGACGGAGACAGTAAGCTCATAGAATGAACTGTAGCAGGAAAATATGAAATGGAAAAAAATTGAAAAATTTAAACATTCAAGTTATGAAACCATGCGGGGCCAGTTGTTAGAGTCGTCGTCTGCAATGCTAAGATTGTTAGTTCGACACCCGACTTCGCAGTGATACACCTTGAGGCAAAAAATTTACAGCACCCTCTTTTTAAAGCCTTTCATATGGTAGGTTCCAAAATGACAGATGTCAACTTTCTTGCCATTTTTAAGCACAGCCACACATTCGCATTTGAATTTCTTCTTAACGAATGTAGGTGATGTAAAATATTATTAACGATGTTTTCCTTCAGCATAAAGCCGGTTGTATATTTAACACTGTACTTATGTTGAGAAAAAGTCATTGGCACAGGTGGGGCTTGAACTTGCAATCTTTTCGTTGCAGCCGATTAGTAGTAGGACCCACTCAGCCACTACGATTGTTTAAATAAATATTGCAATAATCTATACATATAAAAAAATTATGTTGGTTTGTGAGCTGTTGTAATTATGAGCCGTGGTGGCCGAGTGGTTCGAGCAGTTGCCTGCGACGCAAAGGTCGCAAGTTCGATTCCCGACTGTACCAATGAGTTTTTCTAACCTTAAGTACAGTGATTAGTCACACCACGAGCTTTACGGTGAAGGAAAACATCGAGAGGAAACCTGCATACGTCTGAGAAGAAATTCAAGGCGTATGTATAGTCGTGCTTGAGTAACGGCGATGGACTCGCCATCTGTCACGTTGGCACCTAATATACCTCTGGCGGAAAGTGGGTGTGTGGGTATTACCTATACACCTCTGCCTACCCCTTCGGGGACTCTTGTGGGAAGGCGTGAGGATATAATAATAATAATGTTGGTTTGTGTACGCTTCAAAAACTCAAAAAGTTCTGCACCGATCGAGTTGAAATTTTTGCATGATATATAATCCGCATCAAGGATTGTTTTTATCTATTTTTTGCACTGTACTTAAGTTCAGAAAGTCACACCACGAGCTGAACGGTGAAGGTAAACATCAAGAGGTAACCTGCATACGTCTGAGAAGAAATTCAAAGGCGTATGTCTATGTATAGTCATGCTTGAGTAACGGCGATGGACTCGCCATCCGTCACGTTGGCACCTAATATACCTCTGGCGGAAAGTGGGTGTGTGGGTATTAGCTATACTAAAGCTAGTAAGCTAATATTGCTTTAAACTTAATTTTTTTTTTAGCGGCAAATTTTATAGACTCGGAGGGCTGGCTTCGTCAAATATATCGAACTAACTTTAGCCTAACGAATACAATGGCTGTATTCATATAAACAAATCGTCGCCAAAGATAATTCAAATAAAAGGTTATAATGTTTTTGAACCTTCGGATAAATACTTGTACTGTTTATTTTCCAATTGTAGTAAATTTGCTCGCTTTATTGATTTCACGTGCTTGGAAGCGACCTTTAGTCTCGGCTACTTGAAAAAAAAAACAAACGTTGTTCTTTATTATATTTCACACTACCTTATTTTGACACAAATTGGATGAGTGAAGAAATATTTATGAAACGGATATACAAAACGAAGGTGTGTGAAAGAAGAGAGATGGATAGGTCCAGAGTACTCGTAACGAGCATGTAGGTATGCAGAGACTAAATTAATGTGGAATGTATATGTAAATAGCAGTTTTAAACGGTTGATTGTTAATAAAGATTTCATGCGGTTACCTTAGCACCAACGGTTACCATAGCAACGCAACGGCTAATTATAATATCCTCATGCCTTCCCATAAGGGTTACCGAAGGGGTAGGCAGAGGTGTATAGGTAGTACCCACACACAAAAAAGGTTGCTGCTACATATCGGTGGCCACTTCTCTAAATATTTAATTCAAGTGATTCCGTTGTTTTAATACGCGAGATTACATTGTTTTAAGAATTAATTTGATTTAGAAAAGGGTACCAATATCAACATGAAAATTCTGGTTTCTATTTATTCAGGCTAAAAGTTAAGTTAATTACAACGGACCGTTTAAGGGAATTTATCAGTTTGATAAATTCGTAGCATCTATATTAAGTAGATATCACGCGAGGAAGCGCTATATTTAAAAACACAAAATTGTATGTATCCCAAAATATAAGATTTCAAAGCTTAGACGGATTTGCCATTTCTTACCTACAGTATCAAACGTGGATTGGCTTACCATGTAAGTGGCAATATTGCCGCACTAACTATTATTGTGTTGAGTAACGGCGACGGACTCGCCATCTGTCACGTTGTCACCTAATATATCTCTGGAGGAAAGTGGGTGTGAGGATTGTTATGCCCTCGTAATTTTTGTCTTCAAGCCCTAATTTGTTTTTTTTTATACTACAAGAGTGGCAAACAAGCATACCTGATGGGAAACGGTTACCGTAGCCTATTTACGCTCACGATACCGAAGTATCACTTGCGCGTTGCCACTCTGTGTTCGGAGAGTTATAGTGTGTTGGCTGCATAAGGTTTAATCCCTCTGCTTCCAACACAATGTAACAATCTTCCCCCCCTCCCCAAGGAGCTCATTATTGGAAACCTTATTCACCATTTAGGAACACAACACAATAAATTATTTTATTTGTCTACGGACTTCTATAAGGTGGAGGTCCTGCCCCAGTCGAGCAGCTCCAAATTTGAACGGGTACACGTTATGCCCTACCTCTCTTAAACACTAAACCTATCTTATAAGGGGTCGGAAGGACATTTACTTTTAAGCTCGTGCATGCTTTTACGCCTTCACGATTAAGCTAATAGGGTGGTAAATTATTGTGTTTAAGTCCATGAATACACCACTGGAGTTCTGACTTGCCTTGACTTTGAAGGTCGCTACTCAAATCACCCGGCTACCACGATTTCTTAATTTAAACTGAACATCGAGCAGTCGCCTGTAACACAAAGCAACGCAAGTTCGAATCCCGACTGTACCAGTTTTTCTGAAGTTATGTACAGTGATTAGTCACACAGCTTTACGGTGAAGGAAAACATCGAGAGGAAACCTGCATATGCTTGAGAAGACATTCAAAGGCGTATGTATTGTCAGTCGTGCCTGAGTAACGGCGACGGACTCGCCATCTATCACGTTGGCACCTAAAATATATCTCTGGTGGAAAATGGGTGCGTGGGTACTACCTATACACCTCTGTCTAAATCCTTTCCCCCCCTACCCCCTTGTGGGAAGGCCTGAGGATATATATATATATATATACATACTTTACACAAATAACGAACTTTGTTAAATTGTTACCAGACCCCTGTCATCCGAGTTGTATCCGCCTGGGTGTCAAAGTAGAGCAAGCTGGTTACGCGGAAATTGACCCGTTCACGTAAAAGGTGACAACCACTGAACCGCAACTGGCTAAAGGAAATTGAACTTTGGGACTCTTATAATCAAATTCGTTTTCAGGTTGAATCAAAAGCGAATGAATTGGCAGACCGTCTGGCACGATTGTAGTGGAAGCTTTATTTCCTATTTATTTATTGTATTCATTTTTTATAGTATTATTGTATTTCTTATATTATTATATACTATATATACACTTTCTTCATTTGTTTCACCAACTCGTAAAATACTCATCTGTTATTTTACGATAAAACTAACATTAATGCTAAAGGACATTTATCTCTTAGGAGATTGCAGAGCAATTAAGAGGCACACTACCTATTCTATTAACACTGTATGTGGGCTATAAAGTTAACTTAGGCTCGATTGTTGCACACACACCTTCCTCGGAAATGAATATAATTATAAATGATTACTTCCAACATACGAATAAAGTTATGGAAGTGGCTTGTAGTGAGTTAGTAACTAACAGTAAAAATAATTGTCCTACTTATAAATGTGAAAGTTTGCCTAGATGCTTGTTCCTCTTTCACGCAAAGACTCATCCTTACGCCTTCCCACAAGGGTCAAGCAATTCAAAGGCGTATGTATAGTCGTGCTTGAGTACTGACGACGGACTCGCCATCTGTCATATTTGCATGTAAAACATGTGTATCTCTGGCGGAAAGTGGGTTCGTGGGTACTACCTATACACCTCTGCCTATAGTGTATAATATGTCACTCTGTGTACATATAAAATTTTAACCAACTATGCCCCGAGGTATATAGCCTCGTTAAATAGTTATCCGCTCCCTTGGGTAGTAGCAGTTGACGAGAGGTAGGCCATAACGGGTTGCCCGTTCGAATTTCCGGAAGCTGCCCGACTGGGGAAGGACGTACGTCTTATAGAAGTCCGTAGCCAAATAGCACAATTGTTTTTGTTGTGTCCCTGCGCGATTATAGATTTCTAGGTATGAGCTCCTTGGGAAGGGGAAGATAGTTATATTGTTGGCAGCAGAGGGGCTAGAGCCATTATGCTGCCAACACAGTATAACTCTCCGAATACAGAGTGGCAACGTGGAAGTAATACTAGGGTGTCGTGAGCGTAAATAGGCTACGGTAACCGCTTCTCATCAGGTGAGCCATAAAATGCTGCTTTGCCACTCTTGTTATATAAAAAAAGGTTTTTTCAAATGAAACTATGTGAGTAGTTCCTAAGTACCTCCCTGAGTCCCTCCATTCGAACAAACAAACTCGGTCTCCTTGTAATAGAAGTACAGATGTGTATTAAATGTCGCTTCCCACACAGTGCATCTACGTTCCAGGCAATAAAGGGATTTTACGACCTTCTCGCTATAAAACTTAACTTTTCCCGTAAAGCATAACGTGAACTAATGACTAGGTATTGGGTTGCACTACATTTTAATTTCAAGCCTGCGGGCGCGCTCCGGTCTTTATTAAAACGTATTATGTGGTCCGCCCCTCACCCTTACCCTCACCGCGACTTAATTAAAAACATCCCAATGCTTTTGTTGAAACGCTACGTATACGTTTACTCTTCATATATCTTCACGCTTTCACAGGGGTCTTCGAAGAGGTAGGTAGAGGTGTGTAAAAAATACCCACTTTCTGCAGGAGATATAGGTATTATAGGTGTGTGTGTGTGTGCGTGTGTCAGTCCATCGCCGTTTTTCGAACTCAAAAGTCAAGTACACGTCTAAACTACATCTTTGACTTTCGTCCCAAACGTGGTGTTCCTTGGGCTCCTCACAATGTTTTCCTTCACCGTGGCGGTCCATTTTATATACAGTGTAATGTAAGGTTTGATTAATTTGGATTGGTTTATTTTGATTTATTATGATTTATTTTGATAATTTTAATTTTGATAAAGAGCCGTGGTGGCCGAGTGGTTCGAGCAGCTGCCTGCGACGCAAAGGTCGCAAGTTCGAATCCCGACTGTACAAATGAGTTTTTCTAAACTTAAGTACAGTGATTAGTCACACCACGAGCTTTACGGTGAAGGAAACCTGCATACGTCTGAGAATAAATTCAAAGGCGTATGTATAGTCGTGCTTGAGTAACGGCGATGGACTCGCCATCTGTCACGTTGGCACCTAATATACCTCTGGCGGAAAGTGGGTGTGGATTTTTTTATGTATGGATTTTGGTATCTGAAATAAATGAATTATTATTATTAAAGCTCGTGATGTGACTAATCACTGAAATTAAGTTTCGACACATTATTGGTACAGTCGGGATTCAAACTGGCAACAGTGCTGGTAACTACTCGACCCACTCGGCCATTTCGGCTCACACGGAAATTGCGTTTTAATATTTTTTAATTCTGTTTTATGGTCTCGCTTTGGTGTCTGTCTGAGTAAGTGGTGAGTTGAGTAGTTATATAATATGTAGTATTTTTTTTTGAAATTTTATGAACATTGCTCCAGCAGATTTAACAAGATTAAAAAAATATTGCTCTACAGAGAACTGGCGCTGAGCCTTAGCCGTGAGGGTACCGGTTTGTAGAAAAACCAAAATTAGAAAATGTAATTAATGGTGTGAAGAAACATTGACGAAACAGATATACAAAGCAAAAGTCTGTGCAAGAAGAGGCAGAGGAAGGCCACGTTCCAACTACCTGGATCAAATAGATCGGACTCTCTAGGACGGGAACGTTAAGAGTACTCGAAACCGACGAGCATTGTATGAAGAGACTGATGAATGTGGACGAAGCGAAAGAGGTATGTAAGTCTAGAGAGAACTGGCGCTCTATACTCTCTGCCTACCCCGTTAGGGACTTGGCGTGATGATATGTATGTATGTATGTAATTAATGGATAATGCATTGTAAAGTAAAAATCTCAGGTACTAACCCTAACGGTCTGTACTAAAGACTTTTCCAAGTTAAAGTACAGTGATTTATCACACCTCGAGCTTTAGAGTGCAATAAGCCTTGAGGAAACTTGTTAATGTCCGCGAAGAAATATAAGAGACATTTGAAAATACCCCGTTTCACCCGCGTAAAACTGTATTTCCTATCTCATTGCTAAATTACATTAATTTCAGTTCAGTAGTTTTTGTTTGAAAAAGCAACAAACATTATCACAAACTTTCTCATTGCTGGTACATTCCTCAAGCACATACTATGCTTGAGGAATGGCGACAGATTTGCCGGCTGCCTTATTGCTTTTTAATATGTTTCAGCAAAAAATTAATGTCTCGCGCCGTCTAGTCGAGACCTCTCGTGACAGGCGGGCTGGAACATATCTCGCTCAGAGAATCAGCATTGCTATCCAGCGTGGCAATGCTGCTAGTCTTCTTGGCACGTTGCCTCGGGATACCGATTTGGGACAAATATTTTATCTGTAAGTAGTTAGTTTCAACTGTTCTTTGTAAATATTATCTCTAAAGCGGTCTGAAAGTCTAGAGAGATCTACTGCTTCTTCTTTACCTACTCCTACCTACTCCGCGAGGGAAATCCGAGTGTTATGAAAAACCTACATATGTCTGAAGTCTTGAATTTTTTTAGCAAACCGTAGAATAATAGATTATAAATAAACAAAAAATTATAATAATAAAAATAATAAGCAATGGTTTAATTTTTGTTACTAATATTTAAATATATAAGCCGTGGTGGCCGAGTGGTTCGAGCAGTTGCCTGCGACACAAAGATCGCAAGTTCGAATCCCGACTGTACCAATGAGTTTTTCTGAACTTAAGTACAGTGATTAGTCACACCACGAGCTTTACGGGAAGGAAAACATCGAGAGGAAACCTGCATACGTCTGAGAAGAAATTCAAAGGCGTATGTATAGTCATGCTTGAGTAACGGCGATGGACTCGCCATCTGTCACGTTGGCACGTAATATACCTCTGGCGGAAAGTGGGTGTGTGGGTATTACCTATACACCTCTGCCTACCCCTTCCCTTCCTTCCTTCTTAGGGGACCCTTGTGGGAAGGCGTGAGGATATACTATTATTATTATATAATAAACAAAAAATTATAATAATAAAAATAATAAGCAATGGTTTAATTTTTGTTAATAATATTTAAATAACCACCATGGAATCTATTACCTCAGTCTTCAAACTTCCAGTTATTCGACATTTTAGTTTTAAACCATTGACGAACAACATTGTCAAACTCAGAAAGAACCCTAAAGCTCGTTACCTACTTTTGCCCAATTTTTGTCTTGGGAAAACCAATAATGGTCCCCTTTGGTGGGAGCAGACGCAACGTCGGTCTCCTAGCTAACAGTCTCACGGAATCAAAGAAGAGATGAAGCTCATCTAATATAAACCTTCACCCTAAGAACTTACTAACAAATAACAATAAAGCCCACTATGTGACCGAGTAAATTAATTTCAGCAAACCTTTGTGACTCAAGTTATGAGCGTTGCGGATATCCGGCACGGAACTTGGCGACATAGCTCAGTAAATAGCAAAGCTGATGCGACAGGGGGTTGGGTGAATGTACCACTCCAGTGATTTATTGCGAAAACAACTTAAATTATGCCTCTGTGTGAAGTGCTAACAGAGGAAAAACATCCCTTCCCCCTACCTCAGAATGGTAAGACGCAAAAACTATTTGTTACAATTTGATTTGTAATACAAAAAATAACGATGATACAACATTAAAAAGCCTGTTGCATGTCTCTTAAAAAATAGTACCTATTTTGTTAATAGTTATTTTTTAAAGACCTAACAAATATAATATTTATATTTATATAAGCCATCACGCCGAACGTGGTAGTGTTTACAGCGCCAGTTCTCTCTAGCTGAGATAGATTATTAGTTTAAAAATCTCACCAAATAGCTGCATACTTCTTCAAGCTAAAACGATTGGACGGATTAAGATAAAATAATAATATATCCTCACGCCTTTCCATAAGGGCCCCGAAGGGGCAGGCATAGGTGTATAAGTTATTCCCACACACCCACTTTCCGCCGGAGATATATTAGGTGCTAGTAAGTGTCAAGATGCTTGCCCTAATTTATATTTAACTTAAAAAAATATGTGTTTTGAATTCCATCCAGGGCCCGGCCCTTGGGCTATGGTATCTTCGATTAATTTAAAAAAAATATGGTCACTCTTTAATAGTTGTTTACTTTGGGAACCGATAGTTTAGGGTTCTTTGCAGCGCGCGTTGCATATCTACAGATATTTCCCTGATATCTCCCTTTCCTGTTTATGTGCAATCTTGTTATACTGCTCAAGCAAAATATTGATTTTTACTTTCTCTAGTATAACCATTTTCGAGATTTTTTTGTACTTTGGCGTCTACAAGAAGTTTAATAATTGTAGTTTGTAGCATTTTAATTTTCTTTAAGTGTACAGGAAAAGTAATTCCGTACGCACCCAAACCATAATATGATATCACTGCGTCGGCAAGTGCATAATATAATAAATACTGTCCTTAATTTATTACAAACTGAGTCAATATCAATGAGGTTTTATATATAATACATCATTGGTCAATATGGTATTTCCAGTTGAAGTTGACGTAAGACGATTGACAGTTAGTCTTACGTACCTACTTATAAGATGACACATTTTCTAAATATAACCACGGATAATTGTTGTTATTTTGTACGTTTATGTAAGCACTCATATGAGTATCCTTTTATTCCTGGTCTTAATCCAAAATCATACCGCGACTAGAAATAGTCGATTGTCTATTTGAAGCGAGTCTGACCAATTAAAACCATTACTGATCGATCATACATTCTGCTAAGCGGCTGGAAAGCAGAATTCCCACTTCCTGGCAGGCGTGCTCGGTGTTTGCCACTCCTGACCACAGCACTAAACTCCTGCCGGGGAGCTCGTTTACTCCACTATCCTTCCGCTTGGTTTCTGACAAGCACACAACATCTAACTCGCTCTCTGTCATAACATCGATCAATTCGTTCATCTTCTCAGTCATACCTCCTCTTACATTCCATACACTAAGAATATAGTAATATCGAACTACCTAAGTTTTTGAAAGGAAAAAAATAAAACCTTCGTCTGATAGCTTTTAGGTAACTGAGCCCAATATTCAAGGGATAAGATTGCCCGAGATTAGAATTATCGATAGCCGACCGCGGACCAACTTGTAGAATTTTATTTTTACGGTTAAATTGAAGGCGAATCTAACGTTTGCTATAAGCGAATAAGCGCTAACTCCGCAAGGAATATCTGCTACATTCAAGCACCTAGAAGAAGGGGTGACTGACCCCTTCGTCCAGGTACTCCACTCAAAATAGGCAACGAATTCTTAATATATGTATACCTAACTAGCTGTGCCCGCGACTTCGTCCGTGTGGGATAGTGACTTTGCGCTGTATTTTTTGTATTATTTTGGATGTGTATGTGTGTATAAGGGATGCCTACGTCATAGTAGCTTTATGCATGCAAAGTCTCAGCCCGATCGGTTTAAAATTGACAAAGTTTCATACAAACTTTTATCCCCTTTTTACCCCCTTGGGGGTAGAATTAATCAAAATCCTTTCTTAGCGGATACCTACGTCATAACATCTACCTGCATGCCAAATTTCGCCGGAAATTCAGCCGGATCCGTCCAGTGGTTTGGGCTGTGCGTTGATAGATCACTATGTCAGTCAGTCACCTTTGAGTTATATAGATGTAGATTATTTGTAATATTATAGATGCGATTGTCATTGAATGAAACGGAATTGGATGAATTTTGCACAGAAATCGAATGTACCTAAAAAAATACGCGGATGAAACCACAGTAATATTTTATTAATATACCTCACGCCTTCCCACAAGGGTCACCGAAGGGGTAGGCAGAGGTGTTTAAGTAGAACTCACAAACCCCCTTTCCACCAGAGATATACATATATGTATTTTAGATGCCAACGTAAAAGATGGCGAGCCAATGACTTTACTCAAGCACGACTATTACATACGCCTTTGAATGACTTCTCAAGCTTATGCAGGCTTCCTCTCGATGTTTTCTTAATAAAGAATTGATTATATTATTCAACGTAGGTAACGTTACAGTGATTACATACTGAATCCACAGATCACAGAACAGTTAACAGTTTAATCTACATAATTATATATAATTTAACTCTTTAACATAATCATACTTTTATCTTCTCAAATTTAGATGGAAAATAGCAAGATTTAAGGTCATCTCACGAATAAACTAAAATTTTATTTAATAGCTAAAATTGTTAAACTTGTCTCAATTCACTTAAAAATAATTCATTATTCATGGTCATCGCGCATTTCTAAGTCATACCCATATCATTCTGAAGCATCTCGCACAATAAGCCAAACCGAAGGTAATTTATATTGAATCTCGTCCCTTTGTCCGAAACAAGTTACTTTACATTTCATAAGCTTGCTTAACTGGTAAGTGGTCCCAAATCATTCGTCACTAATCACCCTTCAATGGAACCTAGGTGATTTATTGAAGAACCGTTTATCTTCATCACTTAAAGGAGATGAAGATGAAAATGAAATAAAGGTCTATATTCTTCTAGCTGGTGCTAGTTTTCGTCGCAGATATATATCCTCACGTCTTCCCACAAGAGTCCCCGAAGGGGTAGGCAGAGGTGTATAGGTAATACCCACACACCCACTTTCCGCCAGAGGTATATTAGGTGCCAACGTGACAGATGGCGAGTCCATCTCCGTTACTCCAGCACGACTATACATACGCCTTTGAATTTCTTTTCAGACGTATGCAGGTTTCCTTTCGATGTTTTCCTTCACCGTAAAGCTCGTGGTGTGACTAATCACTGTACTTAAGTTCAGAAAAACTCTTTGGTAGGTACAGTCGAGATTCGAACTTGCGACCTTTGCGTCGCAGGCAAGTGCTCAAACCACTCGGCCACCACGGCTCTCTAACAATAATAATTCGATTTAGAACTTCCTCTTTCCTATGCCGATTCAGCAGTGCTATGCACTCTTGGACGCGTAACTCACTGCCGCTTAGTGTTGCATCCACTTATCTAGCTTTTTTATCTTTCGGATTTGACGCAAGTACTTAATTGTTGTTTTTACATTAGCTCCAAGGCCCCCAGCAAGCTCAGCCGTAGAGTTGGATCCGCTTCCATTATCGCTTTGAATTCGTCGTTGTCGACAATGGTTACCGGTCGGACGCGAGGCTCCTTCTTCAACGAAAAAATTACAGATTTAAACAATTGAACCAATTGTGAACCATGTTTATGCTGCTGTCGTGTTAGGCCTGTCACGTCACGTTGACATGCTTCGCTTAGTTTCTTCGTTTGGCATATTCCGGTTATAGAATCTCCAATAACATAGGTAAGGACCTATTATAATTCAGTTTTAAAATACAAAAAAGTTGGGCGAAATCGTAATGAAATACTCCTCCAAATTGTCAGAGCGACTTAACTTCAAATTTCCATTTTAAATTTCAACACTTCCGCGAATTAATCAAAAGTAACAGAAAACTTTTGGGGCTCAACACATTTACAAAGACGAAATCGAATCGGAGAATGGAAATTCATTTTATTTTATAATTTGGAATGACATTATGGAAGGTAGGCTATATTTATTCCTAGAGCCGTAGCGGGGTGGCTCGGGAGTTTTCCTGACAAGATCGCAGGTCAAATTCCAGTCCTTCTAATGACTTTTTCTGAAACAAGTTACTAAACGATTTATCATACCGAGAACTTTATGGTAAGGATACATAGTGATGTTTGTATACCTGTCCAGTCACGAGTGAAATAATTTTGTTGAATAACATTTCTAAGGAAATAACCCTCAAGTCTAATACATAAGTATTTTTTTTTCTGGATTTAAACATATTCTATGTGTTAATCTATCTGTGCCAAATTTCTTTAAATTCTCTTCAATAGTTTCACATTTATAATATAACTAGGATTCGATCTAAGCGAGAAACGTACCCGTGACCTTAAGCTCAGCAGATAGGACCTCTGACCATTCGGCTATAAGGTGGTGAAATTAATAAATTCTATTTGTATTGTTCGAAGGTAAATACGTATATAATAAAAAGCTTTTTCATAAAGCAATTTCATAAAAGTGAATAATATCAATGTATCTATGTATATACATTTATGAATTCTTTATAACAAATACCTATATAATAACAAAAATAAATTCGTTAGTGTCGCAAAAACTAGAGATGGTTTAAGCGACCGACGTTGAAACGACCGATTTTAATGATTTTTGTGTATATTCACAGGGATATCTGGAATCTGGATGGTTTTTTGATTGCAGCAACAATTTTGGGTCCCATTGTTAGATTCACAATTGGATTTTGCTAGTTTTTTTATTCTCTCGAATGAAGCTGGGCGTGACAGCAAGTGTAAAAAAATTACAATCATTTCAGACCTGCTACATGAAATTGGAAAAAAAATTGTAATGATATAATACAAAACTATACTCGGGTAGTACCGCGGAATAAAGTTAGTATAAATAAAAATATGGAAATGAGATAGAATAGTATAAAAAGCATTAACGAGACATAGAATTATATAAAAAGCATTGATTTGGATCTCAATTGACGTTGTCTGAGATGAGATACTTTAATTTGTTAGCCAAACGTGTAACAAACTTTAAGGGCACCCTCATAATGAAGATAAATACGGGCTTTCAAATGAAATAAGACTTTTGTCCTCTATTTGAAGTTTTAAGAATTACGATAATGGAATCTGAACCTTCTGCACATAAACTAGCTCGAAGGACCAATGTTGGCTATCATAAAGTACAGCTTTTTTTATATCAAGCAGGTAACGTACCTGCGTGGTGATAAGCGGTTGCTGTAATCATCGCTTGCGTTAATTGGAGTAGCGATATGGCCAGAGACAAGAGGTATACATTAAGTAAAAATATAATTATATACATAGCGCCTAAGGAAATGGTACAGTTGGTGAAATATGGCGTGATAATAGGGTACAATATAATACGTTGTGAAGTAGAATAATGGCAATAAAAATTATTTAATACATTTATAGCGTTATTTTCTCATAAAACAATATTACGCACATATAATCAGTTATAGATAGTGCCATCCATGAAGACGCGCCCCACCAATTTCTAGTCGACGTAGTCGCGGGATGCGGGTAGGAGTCCATTGCAGTGTTCGTGTGCTATTCATAGGTAATCAGTGTTTACCGACAATACTAAAACATTAGTGGGAGGTTGCACACTTACACTATAAACTAAAGGGAAGAATAGTGGGGCGCTCTTCGTGGATGACACTATCTATATCTACATGTAGAAGGTCGATATATTTTTTCTTTTATACATCCTTCCAAACATCCCATAAAATCATGATCCTAATTGAATAATATTTTCCATTCAATGATGTTGACATTATGCTACCTATAGAGAGCTATTTGCGTGTAGCACTTTCAATAACCAATGTAAGTTTGTTTGTTACGCTTTCACGTACAAACTACTTAACCGATCATCATGAAACTTTGTACACATATTTTTGGAGGTATTATAAGTAACATAGGATACTTTTTATTGAAAAAAAAACAATTTTACGAAAGGTAAAAAAGCCGTCCTCGCCGACGAAGTCGCGGGCACAGCTAGTCTTAAATAAAATCAACAACCGAAGTCTCAGGTATCACGCTATAAGTCCGTCTACAGACATTTTATCCTGTCGAATAAGGGCCTACACAACGCCTTTCATTCTCTTTTTATCTATTACTGGAGGTGTCTTAAACGATACAGAGAAACCCTTTGGTCTGAGTGTATAACGCAACTAAATAAATTGACTTTGTAGTTTCTGCCGCTATATAGAACGGTTGGTATATTATGTGTTACTAAAAATATAAAGAGCCGTGATGGCCAAGTGCTTCGAGTAGTGGCCTGCGACACAAAGATCGCAAGTACGCCTTTGAATTTCTTCTCAGAGGTATGCAGGTTTCCTCTCGATGTTTTCCTTCACCGTAAAGCTCGTGGTGTGACTAATCACTGTACTTAAGTTCAGAAAAACTCATTGGTACAGTCGGGATTCGAACTTGCGACCTTTGCGTCGCAGGCAACTGCTCGAACCACGCGGCCACTACGGCCATTATCATTATTACTATTATACAAATATTAGCGCATTGGCTCCAGCTATAAGTTCACCATTGGAAATAAATATTTAAATAGTTCTTTAAGGTTTCTTACTCTCTGACAATTGGCTGTAAGATCCAAGACATATATGTATATTACTACTAACAGAACAAATTCTAAGATGTGTGTTGTTATAATGTTTATTGCTTAAAATTTTTTAATGGCCTGGCTTGAAAAACGGCAACGGGTTCGCCATCTGCCACGATCGTACTTAAATATATACAGCGCAGAGGGCTGTACACTTCTCCGCATCAAAGGTCGTCCTGTGGGAAGGCACGGTGGTATGAGATACCACGATAAACATCAGAGGTGATTGTATAAAAACATTACGACAGTATTACTGCTTTGTTGCGAGGAAAGTATAGAAAAGTAAGTATTTTTTACGAAATGGAAATGAGAAATTCATAAGTATTACGAGGGATAAAATTGATTGCTTTTCACTTCCGCGTTGGATGCATTAATCTGAGATATAATTTATCTAAAACGATGTTCAGTTCAATGTAATAAAGATAAAACATGACACGTCAGCGGATACAATAAAAGGTGGGCCCGGATTTGGATTCGGAATGGTTAACTGAACCAGAAAGTACGTCGATGATATTCGCAAATTTATACTGTTTTCCAAAGAATTGTCTTGATATCTCCAGTGTAACAATTTGGGTTTTCTGAATTGAATCACATAAAGAGCTCGGTGAAGGAAAATATCTATATAAGGAGAAAAACTGCATAAGTTTGAAAAGAAATTTAATTTTGTATGTAGCTATAATCGTACTTGAGAAAACGACGGACTTGCCATCTACCACGTTGCCAGATAAAGTGCTTCAAATGAACAGAGGGTGCTGCTATAGCTCTGTCTGTCCCTTAGGGCATCCTTGTGCCGTGAAGATAAACTCTAAAGACATTATTCTAGCATGCCATCCCGCGATTTGAAGTGAACCAACGTGACCAAGGAACATTTCATCAAAGGCTTATCCACACGTCTTCACGTGGTTCAATAATATATATTTAAATCACTATCTTTGGAAATTCAATTCAGTGTCACATAAAGTTGTCGATTGAAAACGTAACCTATAACCAAATGTGGTGAATAAAGGTAGGTTACAGCACCGTGGGACTATCAATTCACAAACATCCCTTCGGGGTGCGCGCCTAGTGCCTTTGTATTTATTCCATTCCACAGAACACGTTATTGGACGGAATTCAGTCAGTTGCGGTACTGAGAGAGGAAAGTTTGTAGTTTGAAAGGTTACTCAGAAACTTGTTCCTGTTATCCTCGTAGATAGGCATGTGTTTTTTTCGGGGTGAAAATCGAGAATCCACTTATAAGCGATTCGGCCTGAACTTCAAACTTTTTGAATCATTTTCAAAAGCGAATTCCAAATTTCATATCGGCGAGAGTGCGGTCTACAAATTGAATGCATGGACGAACCACGTCTAATACGTGGTTTGATAACACTAGTAGTAGACGTATCCATTGTTTGACCTACATTCATAATATGCGTTGGATATTGTAATAGCCCTTTACAAAACAGTTTAAGCATATGCATACATTTCTTTTTTTTTAGTCGGATTTTACTCCAGAATCTATCAATATTCATGTTGAAAGTACACCTCGAGGAAGCAGTTGAAAGAAACTCGTTAGATTTAGTCCATTGCAACATTTTTCACTGTCGACTAACTTCAAAACTGCAAATGGAGATGTTCATTCAAGTCTCCAAGTAAGAAATCCGAATATTGAATGCGAATCCATCATGCTTAAAGCGCTATCCAACGAAACAATGGTATTTGGCGAGCGTCAGTGGATCAAACAAACCTATTATCGTTTCGATGAAAATGGACTTCAAATCTCATTAAAGAAGGGTCTAGATAGTTCGGAGTCATATAAATCTAATTTAGTTCAAAGCTTACATTAAATTGAAAGCTTTTATGAAGAGCCGTGGTGACAAACTGGTTACAAGCAACGCAAAAATTTCATCTTTAAAATTATATAAAGAACGGTGATAGATTCGCCTTTATTAGTTTCGGAAAATGAGTAATGCCAAGTAAACAATAGAAAATATGAAATTTTACTATTAATATTAGAACGTTTATGGATTGGCTAATATTATGTAGGTCGTTCCATAAGGACATGTATGCCTTCGCTCTCAACTATTTTTTGTCTTTTTATATCTCGCCTTGTTTGCGTTTACACTCGTGTGGGCCAACCCTTACTTGAATTCTAGAACTTGGTTGAACGTCATGACATTGTACCCATTGAAGTACCGTTAAATATAATGTTTCCGACGGTTTGTTTACTCCATTTGTTTAGGATTTCCTGTTTGTTTAGTCAACTTTAAATTCATAGTCTAAAAAAGTTCGTCATCTCTTCGTGGCTATTATATACTTGGTGTGGTATAATTATCTTTCGGGTAATGATTTTCTGATTAGTATTTATGGCATGATTTATTGACAGTACAAAAATATTGTTATGACAATTTAAATTTGAACAACAGAACGAGTCGATTTCAGCTAGCCGAGTATTCTGGGCGACACTCACAAGGGCGACTAGAAGTTAACATGTCATCTCGCCAAGGCCCTCACAAGATAAAAGAGAGTAGAGGACCAGTTCTCGCTAGACTTACAGACCTATTTCGCTTTATCAATGATCATCAATCTTTTGACACATGCTTGCCCATATTGCCAGTATTGAGGCCTACTCTTGACATGCTCTTACCCCTTTTTCCCGATACTCAGACTCGATAACAGATGCCTAATTTCAGACACATTTAACAAAAGGTATTATATTTTTTAAGGTTATAATTGTAACTTCTAAATTACAAACAGTTAGTCGATATTGACCCTGAATTATAAAACGAGAAGTTTTCGAGACCTCGAGTCCTAAGTAAAGTTTGGACCAAAAATAAGCCGACAGGCGGTTGTTTTTACACCGCGAGCACATCTGGTCAAATGAGCCCAAAAATATGACCGGATTGTATTATCGTATCTGCGTTGGCTGACCGCGACAGCAAAAATATGACAAAAATGTTTGTGGTTTTCCTTAACGTCATATGAGATGGATATGGCATAATAACATTGGACATTTAAAATTTTGAGTTAAATGCCTTCCCCTGCCTGAATAGAGTATATATTAATGGGTATATATATATATATATATATATTTGTTGCCGAATGGTTTCAGTACTTGCCTGCTACACAAATATTGTAAGTTCGAATCCCGAGTAATCTGTTTTTTTTTAAGTTAAATACAGTTTTTTATCACCACTTTCTGTAGGATAAAGGAAAACATCGAGAGGAGACCTCTATACGTTTGAAAAGAAATTCAAATATTTATGAATGTATAGTCGTGCTTGAGTAACGGCGATAGACTCGCTGTCTTTCACTCTGGCACCAAAAATATATCTCCGGCATACTCTTATTACACACTCTCACCTCTTCGGGCGACCCTTTTGGGAAGGCGTGAAGATATAGAGACATAATATATTTTTCACATAATTTTTTTCTGATGTTCTGATGTATTTGGATGTATTTCATGTAGCGTTCCAGATGAAATGCCATAAAAATAATGCTTGGAATTTTTATATGTGTTGAAGGAATATTAGTTTGGCGTTGGTATATTGACGCGTTTTAATTAAACTTTTTCCAAGTTTGAAAGCATCCGAGATTGTAACAAAAATGGGCGCGGCGCGATGATGGATGGCTTCTGACATACAATGTCAGATTACATTGTGAAAAATAAAATTGATGTTGTTCTTATGAAAATGTATGGGCAAGCTCAAATTATGACATGAACCAATATTAAATACCTTCACTTCCCACAACGGTCACCTAAGGGGTAGGCGGAAGTGTGTAGGTAGTATCCACACACCCACTTTCCACCGGATAGATATATATCCCTATACCTTTAAACGAGCAATTCTTGTATATATCTATATATATATAATCTGAATCTGGGAAACGGCTATAACGATTTTCATGAAATTAGTTAAGGGGGAGATTTCGGGGGCGATAAATCGATCTAGCTAGGTTTAATTTAAAAAAAAAGTCGTTTTATCCGTGTTTTTAGGCATTGAAAATCTCTAACAATTTCATTAGTATATGAATTTCCCCACTGATAAAGCGTTGCTAAGCAACTTTAAGCCAATGAGTGTTTGGTTGTCATAAGTATGTCATTCGTATGAAAAAATATAAATCTGAAGAATACCGAGCTAAGCTCGGTCATCCAGGTACTATACATCTTAGATGCCAACGTGGCAGATGGCGAGTCATTCGCCGTTACACAGCCACGAATATAAAAATGTCTTTTTATTTCTTCCCAAACGTATGCAGGATTTCTCTCGATGTTTTTCTTCACCGTAAAGTTCCTGGTGTGGCTAATCACTGCACTTAACCTCCAACCCAATGTAACACGTTATCGCACCCTAATTCACGCCAGTTATAGATAGTGCCATCCACGAAGGCGCGCCCCACTATTCTTCCGTTTAGTTTATAGTTCAAGTGTGCAACCTTGCAGTAATGATGAGTAAAATGTCGGTATACACTGATTACCTATGAGTGCAATTGCTAGACTCGGGTTATACGCGCAGCATCCCGCGACCTCCTCGTCTAGAATTTGGTGGGGTGCGTCTTCGTCGATGGCACTATTTATTCTCAGTCAATCTCTTAATTATTTCATACGACATCTGAATATCGTTCCCACGAAAGTTCCTCTTACATAACGTACCGGAGTATTCTATTATATAGATCTACTCGAGCCATACATAATCAATGCACATAGTTTAGAGGGCTGAACATCCGTCCCGCTTCAATCATAACACGGATTTGAATAGCAGACGTCGTTTCCGTTCAACTTGGGGCGGATTCGCCGGATCTCGTCTATCTTAAATCTCGGATAACTTGAAACATTTCCAGCCATGTAAAATTTTGTGGAACTAGCGATCCTTTCCGTCTTTAAATGCATCGACTATATGTGCCCTGTGGTTTCACTGGCGTTAAATATTAATACATACATATGCATATCATAACGGTGAAGGAAAACATCGACAGGAAACCTGCATACGTCTGAGAAGAAATTCAAAGGCGTATGTATAGTTGCGCTTGAGTAACGGCGATGGACTCGCCATCTGTCACGTTGGCACCGTTGGGTATTAACTATACACCTCTGCCTACCCCTTCGGGGACCCTTGTGGGAAGGCGTGAGGATATATTATATTATATTATTATTATTACATATCATAACGCCGAGTCCCTAACGTGGTAAGCAGAGAGTATCTCTCTAGACTATCTATACTTACATACCTCTTTAGCTTCGTCCACATTCATCAGTCTCTTCATACATGCTGGTCAGTTTCGAGTACTCCTGACGTGTTAATTAATATTAATAGGTATAGGTATCTTAGGCTTAGCCTCCCCTATAAGCGGGCCATCTAAGACAAGAATATTTTTTTCACACCGGTTTTCTTTTTATACACCACAAGAATGGCAAACTATCTAATGGGAAGCGGTTACCGTAGCCTGTTTACGCTCACGATACTTAAATATCACATGCGCGTTGCCACACTCTGTTCGGGGAGTTATACTGTGTCTGGTGCCAGCACAATATAATAATCTTGCCCCCAAGGAGCTCATAAATGGAGAGCAAATTTATAGTTAAGAGATTTATGGGCTTAAACAAACAAACTCTTTATAATATAAGTAAATAAATAAAAAAGAGAACAATTGCTTGAAAATGTGACATGGTGGATACAAATAATAGCCTGCAGAATTATCTGATTGATAATAATAAAGATAAAAATATGTTCAATGTTGACAAGTATATTTTCGCATAAGATACTACCGTGGCATAAAGGTATACATATAGAAATAAAATACACTTTGTTTGTTTATATTAAGATTTTTAAGAAAAAACACAAGACCGTTCTAAATAATATTGTTATTTTTGGAGCTATGTTTTTATTGGAGCGTCCATATAGAAACCAATTGTTCCATTATGTAAAGACTCCTGTATAGCGCAGGAACATTAACACGTGGTTCATAGTTCAAAATTCATTGTACGGAACCCACCCCACACAAGTTCAACTCGCACTTATCCGGTCTCCGGGTTTGTTCAAAGTGAGGTCAGTTTAAATTATCTCGTTTGCGAAGGAACTGTGGGTTTAATCTTGTTTAGGAATGTATTTAGATGAAGAGAATGTATACTTTAAATTCAGTTTGAATATAGTTTCAATCCCGACTGTACCAATGAGTTTTTCTGAACTACATAATACTAAGTACAGTGATTAGTCACACCACGAACTTTATGGGGTATGAAAACATCGCGAGGACACCTACACATTGGAGAATAAATTCAATGACGTATATATTAGTCGTGCTTGCGAAACGGCGATGGACTTGCAATTTGTCATGTAAGCACTAAAAATATATCTCCAGCAAAAAGTGGTAAATGTGTAGTAAATGAGTAAATATAGGAAATGAAAAATTACCAGCAAAAATATGGCAACCCCTTCGATACCTCATAGCGAAAGGCAAGAAAACAAAACATGTTGATGTTCTACCTAGTAAAGTACTAATACCACCAAAAACAACATTTAGAATTTTTTTTCTTGCTAAACAAGGTACTGAATGCTAAGGGAATAAAAGCAAAGCCACCAATTTGAATGCCGCTGCTCTCTGCGGTCACACCCGCGTTCAATTTCAAATCACTCGTGGGTTTTTTTTTCTGCAATAGAACGTTTTAGTCCAGCTATGTTTTTGCATCTGTGACGATTCCATTCAGCCGTTCTGGTGTGACAAACATCGTCACAAACATTCGGCTATATAATATTATGTGGGTTTAAATCAACAGTTCACTTGCATAGTCTATGGGATTGACACTCTATGGTCGTGGGGATTAGATGCTCATCCCTTTAATAAGACCTCATATGAAGTATATCAGTAACATTGAAAGTTATTTTAGGCTGATAATTATTTCAAAAATATTATTTCTATTAGCGTCGCGGGGTCCGACTCGAACCAAACGCAAACGTTGCAAGTTCGACGAGCTTTTTGGAGAAGGAAAAACATCGCGAGGAAACCTCCATACATCCAAGGGTAATTTCAAAGACGTATAACTGAGATTGAGAAACGGTGGTGGATGCGCCATTTGTCATGATGGCACGTTAATTATAGCAAGGGAAAAGATGGTGCTCATACATCTTTGCCTGCCCGTTTGGGGACTTTGAAAGGCGTGAACATATATATAAGTATACCTAATATTTAATTATTAAAAGCTACAGTTTCAAATCCGATATGGTCCAAGCATTTTTTTTTTTATAAATACCGTGTTTTTTTGCACCACTAGTCTTATTTTGTGTTGGAAAATCTTTTGTGTAGCGTTTAAGACTTTTATAATAATAATTTATTTATTTATCAGATAAATCCATTTCTTGTTAGTAAACATAGGCTTATCTACTAGGTTAGTACAAATACATTACAAATACACACAATAAAACAAATAATGAATATTTATCAATAGATCAAATTGAAACTCGAACTTTAACTGGGGGTGAAACAATGAGGTTATATGTACTACATCATTGGGGTGAAAAGCCAAGTCTTACAACATTCAGTGATAAATTAAAATTGTCATTGCCGAATAAAGGTGTAAATTGCATATTTGTATTCGAAAATCAAATCCTACACTTTTCTTTAGTTCATGATGCTTGAATAAAACCTCCATGCTTACCACTTACATACATAAATACACACATTTAATCACGCCGAGACCCTCAATGGATATGCAAGATAGTAGACCGCAAGTTCTCCTTACTTACAGATTATCTTTCGCTTCATCCACATGCATTAGTTTCTTCAAACATGTTCGCAAGTTACAGTACTTTCAGTTACCTATGCTAGCTGTCATGCCCCGCTTCGCATGGGTAATAATGCGCTCAAGTAACAGGATCACAACTCCACCTAACGAGTCCTACTGTGAATGTAAATCATTCACAAATACACTGTGGAACGCTCACAAAAAAACATCAAAATCAGTGTTTCCGTCCGTTAAGGAGGAGTTGAGTCTCATTCAAACAAAGAAGAATTATGTATATAACTAGCTGTGGCCGATTTCGTCCGCGTGAAATTTAACAAAAAAGTAATTGTTCACTTCATAAAATAAAAGTTACTCCTTATTACATCAGCTATCTGCCAGTGTAAGTCCCGTTAAAATCAGTCCAGCCGTTTCAGAGATTAGCCGGAACATAAAGGCAGACAAACTGACAATAGTAAAAAAGAAAAGTATATGAGCCGTGTGCCGCGGTTATATTACTATTACAAATAGACACTCCAATTTTATTTGTTTGTATAACACTACACTACCTACTACAGAAGAAAATGCCATTAATATACAAGGGGTAACGATGAGTTGGCTGTGATAAGGAAAATGATACATTTTCCTCAAAACACACTACGTTTGATGAAGATCCCGTAAGAATAATTACTTTACCATATTATCTATGCCGCGGACGGGTCTTAAACGTCCTTCCTTTCCTTTCCTTAACCTTTCCTTATCTCTTCCCTTTGACTCCTTGGAAGGTTGGGCCGAAATATGTTCTGTCGTACGTCTTGTTACACAAAGAAGCCGCCACCATCGATAAAGCTAATTAGTCAACTTGGCAAAGAAAACATGTGGAACATATTTCATGATATCAACTTCGGCTGGATGCTGAGAAATTATTTTCTTAGTGGAATTGACAGTCTGATATTAGCTAGCATTTTGCTCCGACTTTGCCCGCGAGTGTCGCATATTTAAAATAGAACAAAATCGTCATACATCTTATAAGCAAGTAAACGCATCTGACGATAAGCGGTTGTCGTAGTCAAATTCTCAAGTAAATAAGTAGAGATTTTAAGAATGCCCTGGGACAATTCTACACTAATTATCATAGTGTATTGTTGGTGTACCTTATAAATAAATAAATAAATAAATAGTCAACTTGAACAAAGCCTGTACTTTGTTACATCGATATAGAGATGTATGATATGATGATACATAGGTCATCCAAGACCAAGGTAGATATACTCCTGTTCATCATTAAAATAGCTGGCCTTGGCGGAAATCGTATACCCGTAAAATTAGGCTATTAGGACATTCTGTATTTTACAATTAGCTATTAGAGGGTTATCTGCGTTTAATGTTCACCGCCCTATTGAGTAAATTGCCGGTCATGCCAGGCCAACACTCCTTTAGAATTAACTGACGGAAATGTGAACCTGAATTTGATTGAAATGAAGTACGGAATCACCTACTCTCAATAGCACTGGAAATGTATACATGCTTGTATTTTTACATTTTGTTTCGAAACAGCGCAGTAGCCGAGTGATTTTAATAGTTACAAGCAAATACGAGTATTCCTTGCGTTTTGCCACTCTTATTAACACTTCTTGTATAAATTTCATCCAAGTAGTGTTACGATGATGAAAAACTAAATATGTATAAAAAGGAATTGAAAGATGAGACTGAGGGATCACGTTAACAACTAAATATACATATCACACAACCCTTTATAGGGATGTTAAATTGAATTTATCAGTGTGTTTATCATTTCTGGCTGGATCAAACACTTTGGTTAGATAAAACTAGCGACCCGCCCCGTCAACGGGTGTAGAGTATATTCACATGCCCTACATATTTTTTGCTTTGAACTCATTTCAATCAACGTGATATACACGTGAGCTTTCTACATGAATCACTTCGTCTATTGGAGAAAACCGCGTGAAAGGCACGTACAAGGAACTCTTGTCGACTTGAAGATAACATACTTTTTGGTATTCGACATCGAATATCGTAGAGTGTCTTCAAGCGTAGACGACGAGAAAGACGTCTGTGTGGCGCCTACGCATTTCCGACTCATTAATTTTATGAATGGCTAAGTAACATAAGTTAACGGATAAGTAGCTTTTTACTAAGAGCGCCTGAAATTGGACCTCGCAGGGTAAGTAAACCTTTGCTCGAAGACAAACACTTGAAATACCTACCCAAAGGTAATTTGTAACAGGAAGGGACCAATTCTGTCTTGGACGCTTTTGTTTATGGATCACTCTTTGTTCTACGTGGATGGATGTGGCTTTGATAAATTATCGTGGGGCTTAAAAACATTCAATGTTGGCATAATACAATTTGAAGCATTGAAATTCAATCAATCGCATTTGGAAATTATGTTTGTTGTAGTTACTTACTGCTGTGTTTCTAGTGGACTAATACGAGTACTTCTGATATGGGCAAGTACAAACTAAAATACCTAAATTATTCTATACTTTTTAATGCATTCTATACAAAAAGGTATTCAATAACTGATGTGTAAAAAAAATACAAATAACCTAGTTTAACCCTTATTACCGTGCTGGCCGTAGGAAGCCGTGGTCAAATTCAAAGATTGTAACTTTGAATCCCGACTGACCGATGAGTTTTTCTGAACTGAAGCAAGGACAGAGATTAGTCACATCAAGAACTTTTCGGTGAAGGGAAATATCGAGAGGAAGCCGGCCTACGTTTGAAAAGAAATTCAAATGCGTATGTATAGTCGTAACAGTTGAGTAACAGCGATGGGCTTGCCATCTTTCAAGTTAGCGCCTAATATATATCTCTGGTGGTAAGTGGGTGTGTGGGTACAACCTTTACACGTCTGCCTACCTCTGCGGGGAATATTATAACATTTATACCTTTACTCTGTATTGTGGTGTATACAGGTTGTGATTAATTTTTATATGTACTTAATTTAAATACCTTTGAATTTGAATTAATTACCGGTACAATGACTATTTTCCTCGTTTTAATAGGCCCCCTCAAGACCTCTTAGACCAGAAAAATACAAAATAAATGCTTCATCTGTCAATCTCCTGTATTCTTTGGTAATGGCAAATTTTCAATTTCCTCTCTTTTCCAAATTTGCATTGATGAATGTGGAGGGTCCCTTCCTAGTCGACAACGGTATATATATATATATATATATATATATATATATATATATAAATAAAATAAATAATAATAAAATCGTTTTCACCTTTCGTCACTGAAAAATTGTAACTACATTGAGACCCAACAGCGTGATGACAATCATTGGCTTTCTTCAGTATTATAATTGTTACAGCTAAAACAAGTATTAACATTGATCTGCAAACTATTTAATACCTTTTTTTAATTTGTTCAAAAATATAATTGTTTTTTACTCATAGAAACACAAACATACCTACGAGCATTTTTTTCTGTGTTGCGGTGACTCAAACCAATCTATGTATAAAACGAAAAAGCCATTAGTCGTGATTCACCGATATTAAAAGCGTGGCAATGACTCTCCGTAAAGAGAACCGGTGAAATGTTTGTCCTTGCTTTCAAGGGGCGTGCCTCAACTCACCCTATCGGTATTTATATGGTGTGCTTTTTACTGCCATGTTACTCACTTTCTCTTGTCTGTTTTTCTCAAAGAAATTCAGAGCAAAAGCCGCTAGTGATTTTTTTAATACCGAAGTATCACTTGCTCGTTGCCATCCTGTGTTCGTTATACTGTGTTGGCAGCATAATGGGACTAACCTCTCTGCTGCCAACACAATATAACAAACCTTATTCACCGCGTAGGAATTCAAAACAAAAAAAATGTTTTATTTGGCTACGGACTTCTACTTCTAAGGTAGAGGTCCTGCCCCAGTGGGGCAGCTCCAAATTCGAACTGGAAACGCATTATGATGCCCTACCTCTCTTTAAATTTGATTTAAGTAGTCTTAGTCTCACGAAATAATGTTGCAGGTATATTCTACGATCTGTACTAAAAACTTTTCTGAGTTTGAGAGTTACCCTCGTACTAAATGAATCAGTTTTAGTGTTCACCTGTAACGTCAAGGTAGGCTCAAACCTGTTTGGTATGTTACATAGCTATTTATTTTATCTTAGTAGCTAGCAGTATTCAATATAGCCCTATCTCTACGGTCTGTACGAATGGATCTTTCTGATTTAAGGTGCAGTGACTTGTCACCCAGTACAATGGCAGTCAAGCGTCTTCTGACTCATCTGTCATGTTTGTATTTTAGGATATATCGCTTGAATTTTGAGTATTTTTTTATACTAGCTGTAGCCACGTAAAATCGATTTCGTAGATTTCTTTTCTGGAATAAAACATACCTTATTTTTGTTATCTCTGTACCAAATTACATCTGATTCCCTCCGAAAGAGAAATAAATATCGTAACAAACTTTCGTATTTGTAATATTAGTAGGATTTGACCTTTATGGGAACGTGGAAAGATGTAAAAGGGAATATTTTGCTAAGAATATTTCTTTCGTTTTTACATGGTCTGATAATAAATTATGATGAGGTCGCTAGATAGTCGTTAGGAGCGTTTCTTAAAAGGAAGTGGTAATATGTATTACGAACAAAAACCTGTGTAGGTTAACTAGTCTGGGCCTAGGAATTGCCAGCGTCTGAGAAAAGTACGACAAAGGATAATAATTTTCCAAGTGTAAGTTGTACAAAGATTTAGTCATAATATATTTTATTTAGAATTCAATAGATAAGTGTTTTCAAAATGTATTTATTTCTTATGTATGTCTTATTGCGAACTTTACGAGGAAGGAAATTACTGTAAAGAAACCGTCAAACATTAAAATCAAAATGTTATTTATTTATTTATTAGTCGCAATTTATCAAAAGAGAGGGCGAGCTGCAGCAGAGATGCAGCTCGAAAATAAATACATACATACATATAATCACGCCTAGTTCCTAAAGGGTAGGCAGAGAATAGAACGCCAGTTCTCTCTAGAATTTTTAAAAATTTCGGACGAATTTGTGCTGTTATTATAATCCGCCTACGTAAAAATAATAATTTAATATATTATGGTGAGTAATTAGATATGTATTTATAATGATGCTTAAGCTTAAAGAAAGTTAGAGCGAAAAATTTTAAGTTCATTAGTCACTCGACTCAAATGTCGGCGTTGGCGCTAAGACCCTCTTAAATGTATGACATTTTAAAACTTCGGTAATTATAAAAGTCTCCGGAAAAATATCACAAAGGTATGAATACAAACATTAAAACATTCACTTAATTCTTTTGTTTTGGTAAATATATTTCACGTAAGTTTTAATTAACATTGACGTAGTACATTTTTATATTAAAAGGCCTTTAATTTGTCTTATTTAACAAAATACATAGTAGGTACTAGTCAATTGTTTTATAGTAGTTAGCCCTGGATGCGCAAGTGCAGCATCCAGCATTGGGAAATGAAATTGCAGGACAGTTGCACAACCACATCTATACTAATATTATAAAGAGGAAAGATTTGTATGCAAGTATGTTTGTATTGAATAGGCTCCAAAATTACTGGACCGATTTGAAAAATTCTTTTACCATTGGAAAGCTACATTCACCCTGAGTAATATAGGATATATTTTCTTTTATAAAAAAGTCTTGCCTCCACCCGTGCGAAGCCGGGATGGACCACTAGTTTCAAATAAAGCAAATAATATACTTTTAATATACCTGTTTGACATAGATGTGAAACGTCTTTGTAATTTTGAAGAAGAAATTTGTCATATTGGTATACATATATGAACATTAGGTTATTCAAGATATTATATTATAAGATACCCGGCGTTTTCAGCCACTTACATTTTTACACAATATGAGTATGAACTGTTAAATTAATGTAGTCTTATGAAAATCAAGTCCATTTTGTTCTTTTGGCGTGAAATGTATCGCACAATCTATATACATTTATAATATTGGTAGAAAGTATGCTTTCAGCGCTACGCGCGTTGTCTACGTCGTAGCGCGAGTGACGTCACGTCATGAGTCAGCTTTATTTCCACGATCAATGTAACACAAGTGGAAATGCCAGCTGGGAGAAAGCTCTAACTGTAATTGATGATACCGAATCCTCCTTAATGGAATCTTTTATCCATTGGTTTTACATAAAAATGCTTTAAATTATGTAACACTTGTCAATAGCTCGGAACATGCCTTGTAACTTTGCAATGCAATGGCATACGTCTCAAAATATGTAAAAATATGATCTTCATTATTATTATTATTATTAAAGCCGAGTGGTTCGAATACTTGCCCGCGACATACAAATCGCAAGTTCAAATCCCGACTGTAGCAATGAGTTTTTCTGAACATAAAAACAGTGAATAGTCACACCACGAGCTTTACGGTGAAGGAAAACATCGAGAGGAAACCTGCATACGTTTGAGAAAAAAATCAAAGGCATATTTTCTGTTGTATATTGTATAGTCCTCACGCCTTCCCACTAGGGTCCCCTAAAGGTTAGGCAGAGGTGTATAGGTAATACCTATACACCCACTAAGTACATAATACCCATACACCCACTTTCCGCTTGTATAGTCGTGCTTGAATAACGGCGATAGACTCGATCTGTCAGGTACCTAAACTATACATATAATATAATATAATAGGACCCACAAGCAGGCCCGCCGCTAGCTGTTTCGTCGCCCGCGTGCAATACCGATTATGCCGCCCTACGCCTACTTACCCTTGAGTTTTGTCAAAAAAAGGGTAATCACTGTTTTCTCATTATGGTGGGGAAAAAACCATACAACCAAGATAAAACATTTATTTTAAGTAACATATGTATTTTTATAAATTTTATCTTGCATTGCTCTTGCATTCTGATCGTCAGGATCAGAATGCAAGTGCGATCCGAAAGGTTTCTCTGGGAATCCCAATGTGGATTTAGACCAGGAAAAGGATGTATGGATCAAACCTTCTCGCTTCGCGGAATCGCGGAAAGGTTTTTGGATAACCAGAAAGTTTTCCGCGGTTTTGTCGACTTAGAGAAGGCGTTTGATAGAGTCGCACGAAAGGAACTCTGGGACGTGTTGCCTGGATATGGAGTGAGCAGTTCCCTACTGCATGCCGATGCATGCAAATCACTCTATAAGGATAGCAAGGCGTGAGTTGGGGTTAACGGTGAGATGTCATCCTGGTTTGATGTGAAGACGGGGGGTCAAACAATGGTATATCATGTTTGTCTGCCTGATCATTATAAATCTAGATAACTTTCGGATGTGGAAACTTAGTTGTCAACTGCCTACAATACGCCGATGACGCGGTTTTACTGGCGTGATCAGAGGGCGAACTGCAGTCACTAGTTGCCATAATGAAAGAAGAATGTGAAAAGAAGGGGCTGCGGCTAAACGCTGGCAAGACTAAGTTTCTGGTTTTCGAAAGAGATGGACAAGTGACCGAGTGTGCAAATTCTAGAGCAAGCTTGTTCACACGAGATGGAAAGTATAGAAAGTATGTAAAAGATATTGAAAGAAGGATAACTGCCTGTAATAAGGTGAATGGGGCCATGTCGGCGTTGATGGGCAATAAAATTCTGAGCGAATCCTAGGTATGTCATAGGAAGCTTGAATGCAGTTGAGATGTGATCTCTTCAAAAAATGTGCGGAGTAACGATCTTAGATCGAATCCACAATTACGATATTCACAAATCAACTGGCGAGAATGAGGGTAACTCTTCTTGCCTTTACATTTGCGAAATTTTGAATGTTGAGATTTAAATAATAATAATATCCTCACGCCTTCCCACAAGGGTACCCGAAATTTTTTAACAAAATTTAATAGACCTTCACCCGTGGAGCTGGTGATCGGAGAAACCAATTAAATCTTTTCATAATCCTCTTTAGGAGGTTTACTAAAAAATAAAAAATATTTTAATATGAGATACTTTGGGGTTACGGAAACTATATATTTTTAGAATCTGCATTAATTTAGATGTATAATTAATAAGCTTTTATTTAACATTTAACAGCCTAGTAATTCAAATAAGAGAAATTACCAATCATAACAGATTTTTTTACCTCATAAATCATAAATGTGTTTCCTCCGTGATTGCTTCGCCACCTTGTAATCTTTTGCGCTTAATTATAATAAAATAATATATCCTCACGCCTTCCCACAAGGGTCCCCGAAGGGCTAGGCAGAGGTGAATTATGATTGACGCTTAATCATGATTGTGAATTTTTTTTATTAATATATAAATTGCCTATTGCGCGCGACCAATGGTCGCGCGCTAACTAGCCGGTGACCGGCTAGCCCGCTGCAGGCGCCCCAAGTTGGTATCCTATGTGCGGCCTCTGCGTAGGAGTTGATCGGTCAGGGGTACAATGACTTGAATTAGGTATGAGTCGCCCGCCCGATTTGCCGCCCCCCTGGACGTGCCGCCCGCGTGCGGTGCACGCCTTGCACGCCCGCTTACGGCGGCCCTGCCCACAAGGGTCCCCGAAAGAGTAGGCAGAGGTGTATAGGTAATACCCACACACTCACTTTCGCCAGAGGTATATTAGGTGCCAACGTGACAGATGGCGAGTCCATCGCCGTTACTCAAGCACGACTATACATACGCCTTTGAAGGTCTTCTCAGACGTATGCAGGCTTCTCAGGCGTATAACTATACATACAAAAGTGAGTGTATGAGTACAACCTTCCTACCTCTGCCTACCTCTTCGGATACCGTTGAAGAGAAATTACATTAAATTACCTACCGTGCTTTTATTTAGTTTAACTTTATTCAGTAAATGAAATAAGAACACGGTGTGATATATATAGTTCATATAGTATAAATAGCTCTGGCAAAGGAAAGGAAAGTGGGTGTGTGGGTATTACCTATACACCTCTAACTACCCCTTCGGGGACCCTTGTGGGAAGGCGTGAGGATATATATATATATATATATATATATATATATATATGTATGTATAGTATAAATAGTACGATGAATCTTGATGTAGAAGAATGTCCTTCGTGGTAGGCATTAATTACTTCAATTTGAACATTTGACATTCACATTTCATGATTGCTTTTCCAAATTGAAATACAAATCCTAAGGACATTTGATCGGTACTATCAGTCGCATATCAAGGGAGTGATTTGATGAAAGCGGATACGGAACTAGCTTCCGGTTCGATGACCTGGTAACAGATTAGAAGCGTATTAACCTAATGGCTGCTGGCCTATTATGATGTCAATGAACAGAAAACTCCTGTCGCCTGCTTATATTATACATGCAAAAGTTTGTATGGATATTTGTTGCTCTTTCACGCTAAAGTGGTTGCATGGAATTGGATGAAATTCGGCATGGAGATATAGGTCATAAGCTGGATCGACTCAAGGAATATGTTTTATGACAGAAAAAAATTACGAAGGCATCAAAATATATTAAATTTTATTTTTATTTAATGTTCTATTGTAAACGGCCCGAATAAGCGCTTATTTTATTTCAACTTGACTTAGATTAGTACAAATTTGTAAAAAGTAAAGTTTAGATTTTTTGTTCATTTGCTTATTTGTTTGTTACAATTTAACGCAAAAACTACTCAACCGTATTTAAAATTCTTTCACCATTAGAAAGCGACATCTTTACCAAGTAACCTAAGTTAGTAGTTATAGGAAAGATTTGATTTTGATTATTGAAAAATCTATCAATAAAACATGATTGTCCGCGGGGCACAGCTAGTACCAAGCTGTTCATAAATGTTCATAAAACTTATAAAAATAAAGTGCGATAATAATGAGATATTTTTACTATCGTAATCACGGAAATGTCCACAACGAAATACACAGTCTCAATTAAGCCAATATACTCCGCATCATCATCATCATCATCATCATATCATCACACTGAGTCCCTAAGGGGTAGGCAGAGAGTATAGAGCGCCAGTTCTCTCTAGACTTACATACCTAATCCGCATTCTCATTCGTCATACGCCGCATCAAAGCCAATATAATACGGAAAACCGAACAGTTAATTATTTGGTGAAAAGTATTTCTCCCTTGTCGATAACACGGGGATGTGAAGTCAGTAGAAAATTGGTATTCCGTTAATTCAAGCGTGCGGGGGGCAATTTTGAGTCACCCAGCGTTGATAAAAGGTTCAGCAGGCCTCGTGAGGTGAACATTAATGGTTCGATGTACCTATTGTATTAAGCGTTTACAGGCTGTTACAAAAACACATTTGTATATTTTCTATGGCTTTTAGAAGTACATTAATTTATGTTAAGCCGTGGTAGCCTAGTGGTTCGGTACAGTGGTTCACGACTGCGATCCTTATGTTACAGGCAACTACTCGGACCACTCGGCCAACACGGCAATCTACTGAGGTGTGAAACAAAATAATGGTTGGCTGAAAGTACGCGGTTACCACTAACCCCATACAATGAAACACTTCTTAAAATGCCCTATACCTACTGCAACACATGAACCACTTTTCATACATTCATGGCGAGGCACTAACGTCATAGATGTTGAGTCCATCGCCGTTTCTCTTTCACCTTTGAATTTCTTCTCAAACGAATACAGACTCTCAATGTTTTCCTTCACCGTTAAGCTCGCGATATGATTAGCTACTGTATCTACTTAAGTTCTGAAAAACATGATACGAAATTGTAACGTGCGTTGCAGGTGACTATTTGTACCACTAGGCCACCACCTAGAAAATACAAACCTCTCATCTCTAGTTTAGGTAGAGTAACCATGGAGTTTCTTGCCGGTTCTTCTCCATGGAAGCGACCAACCCGAACCGTGCTTCTTTTTCGACGTTTTAGAAGTGCCCATCTGGGCCTATGTGAAATAAAAAGATTTTGATTTGATTTGATATGTGTTAGGGTTATGTCTAGTTTAGATTACCGATTTTCTCGAGCTTATTTGACGTTAGACCATACATTCAATAGAATTTATCAATTAATTACTTCGTTAGTGGAGTTTCGTCAAGTTTCTAGTGCTACTAACTTGTCTAAGACTGCCCCAATTAGGAGGTTAACTTTAATTAGTTCATGTGGTACTTGGTTCGCACTAAGGTTCAGCTTGCGTGCTAACTGAGCGTTTACCGTTGGTCTCTACATTAAAATTGCAGGCTCTTGCATTCGTCGCGTATTTATCCCTAATAGATATAGGACTTAATTTCTTTTTTTATAATACTTGTGGTGTTTATCAACGGCCAGTAAAATGAGCATCGCAACCTTTGAGAACTGATAATAAAAAAGCCTAATAATGGAATTTAAGGTAAGCGTGAAAGATGCTTGCTAACACCTGTATATGTCAATGACCTGCCAAAAAATCTGATGGTAACCGGTTACCGCCGGTATCGGCTCGTTTTTATATGTGTAACATTATTCCTAACTTTTCTACATAACCACAAATCCATTTTAATTCATTTCAAAAATCATTCAACTCCCTATAAAATTGCTCTGTTGGGTGTGCGTTAAAATCCCTATAATATGTACTCAGATTCCGCGTTGTCATTGCTTATGATAGCACTTACCAGTCTGAGGCAGTCCGTAAAACCCGTAAGGTTATCCATCGCATCTGTGGGCATGTAGACATTGACCACTAATAACGCTTATTCCAAAGCAGCGCGACTACCCCGACGGTCGACCGTGAAGTATCCCCATTGACGTGTCCACCTCAGGTGTC
This sequence comes from Drepana arcuata, assembly GCA_016069955.1. Taxonomy (NCBI): domain Eukaryota; kingdom Metazoa; phylum Arthropoda; class Insecta; order Lepidoptera; family Drepanidae; genus Drepana; species Drepana arcuata. The sequence goes on from JACCPG010005351.1 coordinate 49,682, forward strand.
CCAGTGTATTCGTAACTCTTTAGAAGTCCCAAATGTTTAATAATGGTGCCCAGAAACGAGATTTCGTCCGGCAACAGCCACTGCAGTGCAATAATACTCGAACACTAACATAACTGTCGAATGCTGTCAATCGAACGCTTAACATTTTTACAGTTAAAACTGATGCATTTATGCTGTTCAACTGGTTGTACGTCATTAAAATGTTTTTCAGAGCCATTATCCTTCCTGGTCCTTGTAAATTCGGAATATACGTATGAATATATATAATATAGGTATAAAAAAAATAAAAAATAAAAATAAAATATATTTATTTCAGGCACTTGACCCATAACAAAATGGCATTACAATTAAATATAATAAAACAAAGAAATACAATTAAATTACAATACAGAAAAATTGAAAAAAGCAAAATGTACAATTATTATGCTATAATCGTTATTATTAAATATGTTTATATAATGAGTTAAAATTTTGGATTTGACAAAATTGGTATATGTAATTGCTAATTTTGTTTCGGATACAAATAAGTTAAAAGCATTATAGTTTCTCTCACTCTCGTTATAATAATTGGTAGGTAGGTACATTTGCTTCTGCCGCCTTACAATTTTCCGCATGTTCGTTCATGCGTAACCCCCGTTTTCACGCTGTAACTATAAGGTGTTTAACCACCTGCCACTGGCCCTAATTTTTCGTGTAGGTAGTATTTCGCGTGGTAGGATTGTCGTCAACCACAGCTGATTATAGACCAGCCGCTGCCTGCACCTTCCGCTCCGCCTGCCCCTCTCTTATCTCATCTCGAGCCATGTAGGTCGGTCGTTGGCTGACAGTTATTTGAAAAATCTTTTGGAGACGATGAATTGAGTATGAGACTACTGGAATTATTGCCTAGGGTCATGTCAAAATGATCGCAGTTTTTGCTCACTAACCTTGACATATTATTATATATTTTGGAAATAATATGTAAATTCGTACGTTAATACACAAACTTTTTTACAAGTTCAGCCGCTGTGCCTTGAAAAAGCAACATACTATTATTAGAACTTTAATTTTTTTGGGATTCAAATGTAGCCTATGTCCTAACTCTAGGTAAAAGCCATCACCATTTCAAGTTTCAGCCAAATCGGTTCAGCCATTTTGCTGTGAAAGAGCAACAAACATCCAAACTTACACACTTTTGCTTTTATAATATTAATAAGTAGCCTATGTCCTAATCATAGGTATAAGCCAACACTATTTCAACTTTCAGCCAAATAGGTTCAGCCGTTTTGCCGTGAAAGAACTGCAAACCTCCAAACATCCAAATTTACAAACATTCGTTCGAAGACTCAATTATTAGGACCCACTAAGCAATTCTATAACTAAATAATGCATTACCTATTTACGTAGAGGAAATTGGACGCCGAATTTTCAGGAAGCGACTTGCGTGCTCCCTTGACAAATAATTATAGAAAATGGAGGAAAATTACTTATAATTATTTAAATAAAGCGCTACGTGACCAGAAGGGGAAATGGCTTCACTAAAGTTTATTGATGACCTTGTTTTATTCAACACGAGCTTAACGGTGAGGGAAAAGATCGCGAGGAAATCTGAATACGTTTGAGAGAAAATTCCAAGATGTACAGTTGCGATGGCATGAGAGCGTTGTAACACCTCTGCCTATCCCTTTGCGAAGACATGGCAAAAGCTCATCGAGATAAGGCCCGTGTAATCAATCATTCGGTAACTTTATGAAGTAACTAAGGAAGGATAAATAAAAATGTTCAACACTATGCAAGGTGATTTTCTAACTTAACCCACGCAGGCTCCCGTCCTGTAAAAACATACGGTGTAGGCCGGAGCGAGTATATTTTTTCTGTGAAGTGGAATTTGCCATTTAAATGTTTTTGATAGTCATCGCCACAAAAAAAATAAGGATCAAAGGTCAGATACATAAAGGAGGCGCCTTTACTGTACTTTGGTTCAGAAGAACTCATTGGTACAGTCGGTATTCGGACTTGCATTCTTTGTGTTGCAGGCAACTAAATCCACTCTGCCACCAGGTTCTATAAAGGTACATACATAAATATGCCGTGGTGAGTAAGTATAAGTTTGAATCCCGACTGTACCAATGAGTTTTTCTGAACTTAAGTACAGTGATTAGTCACACCACGAGCTGAACGGTGAAGGAAAACATCGAGAGGAAACCTGCATACATCTGAGAAGAAATTCAAAGGCGTATGTATAGTCAGTCGTGCTGGAGTAACGGCGATGGACTCGCAATCTGTCACGTTGGCACCTAATATACCTCTGGCGGAAAGTGGGTGTGTGGGTATTACCTATACACCTCTGCCTACCCCTTCGGGGACCCTTGTGGGAAGGCGTGAGGATAAACATAAATATAGAGATCATCACAAACTTCCGCCTCGAGCGGGCATCGAGCCCGCGACTAGGGCTTCGCAGCCAGGTCCTCTGAAGACGACGCTGTCTGCCTACTCTGTGAGAGACTCACGTAATATGTACAATTGCTTCAGGTGACAAGTAGATGCTGTAGTTAGGGATCTTGAAAAATATTTAATATTTAAATAAAGCAGCATAAACCTTACCCCCACGCCATCCCACAAGAGTCCCCGAAGCGTAGTCAGAGGTGTATACGTAATACCCATACACCCACTTTCCGCCAGAGATATTTTTTAGGTGCCAACGTGACGAGGGCGAGTCCGTCGCCGTTACTCAAGCACGACTATACATACGCCTTTGAATTGCTTCTCGACGAATGAATGCAGGTTTCCTCTCGATGTTTTCCTTCACCGTAAGGCTGGTGGTGTGACTAAACACTACTTAAGTTCAGAAAAACTCAATAGTGCTGTTGGAGTTCGAACTTGCGAACTTCGTATGGCAGGCAACTACTCGAACCACTCGGCCACCACCCACGGATTGGGTATAATTCCACATCTGGTCACCGATTTGTACTTCTGACCAAGGCTTAAGAAGCCTTACAAACATATTAAATCAATAAATTTAAAATGTAGGTATATTGTTTTGAAGCTGATATAATTATTTCTGTAGATAGGCGATTACATGAAGTAAAATATATAAATTAATATAATTCAACATAATTATTACATAGTTATATGTCTTGCACTACTCACACTACTACTTTTCGCCACAGATATATTTTAAGTGCCAATGTGACACGTGGCGAATCCATTGCCAGTTTTCTCAAGCATAATTATACATACATCTATAGATTTCCTCTCGATGTTTCCCTTTACCATATAGTTTGTGGTAAAATTAATTAATAACAGTACTTAGGTTAAGAAAAACTCATTGCTACAGTCGGGATTTTAATTTGCAATCTTTGCATAGATACTAGAAATCATATTTACTAGCATGTATGAAGAGACTGATGAATGTGGACGAAGCGAAAGAGGTATGTAAGTCTAGAGAGACCTGGCGCTCTATACTCTCTGCCTACCCCGTTAGGGACTTGGCGTGATGATATGTATGTATATTTACTATACAATATATACTTGAAATTCTGTATATAGAACTTACATTGATTATTTTGATAAGCATAGACATTGGTTTGAAATTATACATATACCACAAAGTAAAATACATTTACCACAATACCTGTAAAATGTTGAGCCTGTAATATATACCTCGATTTTTAGAATTATCTTACAGAGCTTTGTAAAAAATCAATCACCAAGTACAGACATAGCCATTTCTTTAGATATATTATCGGACATACTGTTCCTGTTCTCAACCTCTTGTTCGTCACTAGACCACCAGCTCTCATCGTCGTCATGGATAAAGCACAAGAACAGATCATCTTCATACGTAGGGAAGTAATATTCAGGTTGGTCCCACTTATCTCTACTCAAAGTCCAGTGTTTCGTTTCTCGTATATGCTTTTCCAAGTTCTTTGAATCATCAAACTTTGTATCACAAACTAGACACTGCTTTAAATGTACTTGACGCCTTATGTAATTCACAATTTTAACCTTATGATAAAAGTCTAAGCCCTCTGTTGCCTTTGTAAAGGAGAATACATGCTGATGTTCCATATGGTCTAAAATACTTTCGTATTCCATCTCTGTGTGATCACATAAGAGACATGTTATTACTGGACCATTTTCTTCTGTCCATTCAGACCACTCTGGATCGCTGTCAGCATTTGAATCATTTTCAAATTGGGCAGGTTTCTTCACAACATTTTGACTCTTATTATAATGTGGCTTAGAGCCTTGTACATTATTCTTATCACCTCCATAGTTGACAACAAAATATTTGTCATATTCCTTATTATCTGGATTGATTCTCTTATGTCCTTTCTTGCGCATGTGCTCTTTGAGTATAGTACGGTCTTTAAAGTTTCCTTCACAAAAAATGCACTTTAGATTCTCGAGTTTTGAAGAAATCAGGTTTATCAGGTCATCAATAAGTATAAGATTATCAGGTTTTGCAATATGAAAATTATGTTTTTCATATAAATGGTTTAAGTAAGCTGCTCTTGTAGTGGTAGATACGTACCTGCAGAATAAACATTCTCTGATATAGCCCTTATCTTCTCTTTCAAATTGATGCCTTTCTAAAAGTTTCTCCAGTTTTGTCTGTTGAAGATTTGTGCGTAGTTCTTTGTCTTCTGGCAAAACATCACTGAGCAGGAAATATTCTTCATCTTTGGACTTTGTACCATCTGGTTTGCTGTCTAACAGCATTGTGGTGCAGAAGTATGGAAGTGTTTGATCTATAAAAGACGGAACATAATTGATTAAGTACATTGATTAATTAAACCTGACATTGGAACTTCAGGAGTACTCGAAACAGACGAGCATGAAGAGACTAATTAATGTGGACTAAGCGAAAGAGGTATGTAAATCTAGAGAGAACTGGTCTATCCTCTCTACCTACCCTGTTAGGGACTTGGCGTGATGATATGTGTGTATGAAAGCCTGACATTAAACAAACATGTCCTACCTACCTTCATAACATCGTATTATTTTATTTAAACGAATCATCAGTTTCTAACAGGATAGGCGGAGAATAGAGCACGACTTCTGCAAAGATTTACAGTCTGCTTTGGCTTGGTACACAACGATATAGGCCTATAGATTCATAAATGTTTTATTATAACTATCTCACCTTTGAATCTTAACCTCCAATAACGAATGTAGCCTGGCAAATCTGATATTTGGTTAACATCAGCAATCACCAGGCGATGTTTCATAAATAAATGAGTTAGTAATTCTTTCTCACAACTGGGTAAGGTGTACTTTTCGTCGCACAAAACACACGTACATTCTTCTGACTCGTCTGACTTGAACAAAGACGGTTTATCATTCTTTTGGTGCAACGTTAGTGGGCCAAAAAATTCCTTTTCATTTGTTGACATTATGAACTTGAAGCAAGTACTTCTTTATTTTACTTTTTCAAATTAAATTGTAAGTATTTTACAAATAAGATTCACTCATAGGTGATAGATAACTGTTCTGTTACACTCTTGATACTCTTGATAGGATGTATTGTATTGTATTGACATTTGACAGTAGAGTAGATTGACATTTGGCTTTATTTACTAATATTAACTTTTGTTTTAAAACGGGCAATGATCACTTATTATTCTGCTATAATTGTACATAGTGTCAGCGCGCCAAGTTTGACACGATGTGATCAGAAAGGCCAGAGCCCCAGTTCTCTATATAGACTATATCCAATAACTTCGTTCATGGATAGGATCGTCAAGAGTTCTCAATTTGGGCGAGCATGTATGTCTACAATTAAAATAATACCTGGGACATAATAATAAATACCTGGGACAATTCCATTCCACACAAATTGACCTAGTCCCAAATTAAGCAAAGCTTGTGTTATGGTAACTAGACAACGATATAAGGTACATAATTATATTCGTGTTCATCACACAAATATCTGCCCTCAGCGGGATTCGAACCCGCGACCTCAAGTTTCGCAGTCAGGAGCTCTAACCACTGGACCAGACGGTCGTCATATAAACAGGCTCCTGTAATTACAGTTTTGTAGTGAAGAGGGGCTTAGGATTTTGGTGTTATTGTCAACGTATGTTATTTTCATTTCGTACAATAAGATCCCATTGCTTAAATGACAGTATATCTATAATAGTAATTGAAATTTATGCATTTATTAATTTATCAGAGGGCAATTTTATTACGGAGAGTCATGTGAAGGTATCACATAATAATAAAACATAATAATTTAGTTTATAATAAAAACATATTTGATTTAATTATTTAATTTTAACGATACATAAGCCAGATTCAGTTTGTTTTATAAGACATATTGATACAAATTATTGTATGTACACATTTATATGATTTAAAAGCCTTAATTACATTTTTATGCTACAATTTATTATTACTGAAAATAATATCTATAAATGCCACAAATATAATTCATACAAATTAACAAAAAATAATACTTCAATGTAAGATTTGTGATAGTTCGAATTATACAATCTAATTGTTTTTATTTGCACACGTTAAAATAGAATTATGTATTAAAACTAAGTATCTATAGGAACTATTCAAGTGCTTTCAATGTATTTACAATGGTTATTATTAGTGCGTTATAAATGGTCAATGTTATGATATATGGAGTGAATATTACAGAGATACGTACAATTATGATACCGCTGATCTACTCACAATTCTGCCTTCAACAGAATCTGTTGAGAATCCTATAGCGGACAAAATAATAATGGGAGAGATTGTAACAGAGAGATTATATTATATATATATTATATTATTATAAGGCAATGAATCCTGGGTATGTCCGAGGAAGCACAAAAATTGCATAAGTGCAGTTAAGTTTTCTTCGAAAAATTTGTAACGTAGTTTTTTTATCGAATCTGCAATGAAGAAATTCGCAAAGCAACTGGCGTGAACGAGGGTGTGATTCCACATGAAGAATGTCATGTTACGTTGGCTGGGACTTATAGAAAGGATGAGTGAAGAAAGATTGACGAAACAGATATACAATGCAAAAGTGTGTGCAAGAAGAAGCAGAGGAAGACCCAAACACACCATAGGAATAACAAGACTACTCGAAATCGGCGGGTATGTGTAAAGATAATGATTTATGTGGATGAAAAGAAATAGCTCAATTTAATTGAGAACCGGTGCTCTACCCTATTCAATTACATACTTGTATAATACAAATTGGGGTACTGCCCAAACTGAATTTTAAGTAAAGGATACCTGGAATTTGGATTTTTAATATAGAATTTAGAGATAAAGCTGTTAACAATCATGATAGATATCCGACAAAATGAAATATTTTCGTAATTTCAATAATGAAAAATCGTTTTTTTTAGTGGCTCAATTATCAAGATAGCTATGAAAATGTGTCCGCTATTCCTCTTTGCAAGAAACGTTGGTATCTGCATACAAAACGTTGTAAGGAACTGGACTTCCCCGACTAAGCGCGGCCGTGACGTAGACGGCGTACTTTCGCCCCGGTTTTAATCCACAAATTTTTTGCACAATCACCCGAGGTCTGAAAAAGAAATGAATTCAGGTTAACTTTTATTCGCATTGTAACTTTACTCAAAAACTTTAAAAATTAATTTAAAGTTTATTTTAATTTTATTCTCTATAAGGTATGGACAGTTACAATAGTAAATTGACCTTTAAGAGAGCTTTGTAATTTTACTTGTTGTGTTGTTGTCATATGGTCACGTGTAATCTCAGTTAGGTACGTGAAGACAAACTAAATGTACATACTAATTATTCTTGTTAGGATAATATATTCACACATTATTTTATAATGTAGATTCCCTTAAAATGAACTTACGAATTCCTTTGCATATGGTTAACGCATTGTGTCTTCGCTGTAGTCCTTCGCAAATGTAAGCAGCTGCTGTGTTCACCGCTTAATATTTCTCGGGCTGTGATGCAGTATCTGTTCAATAAATTAACGTTAATCTATGATACTATGAGTCAATTTTGGTATTTATCATACTAATATTATAAATACGAAAGTTTGTCACGATGTTTGTTAATTAATCAAGCCAGAACTGTACAGAATTGAATGAAAAAGATTTCTTCTTATGAAATGAAATTTTGCGCTGGTGAAGCCGCAAGAAATAGTAGTAATCATTATGTAAACCTATATAATACCTAATAACATCAGTAGCATTATGTGTTGCGGGCAAAAATGCGATGTCTATGGATTTACAGGTTCGTTGTGGCCTTAACTCCCTCACAATAGGAGTATCTCCCAGCAACTCAGGGATGCTAATACCCCATCTAGAAGTTGATACTGTTAACTGCAAGAAAAAACAAATATCGACTTCATAAACATGTGAGACACGCACATTACTGAACCAAAACTAAGAGAACTAAAATATAAACTATAACTAGATAGAACTATAGTATAAAAAAATACACAGATTTCCGGTCTGAATCTTCCAACAAAAACACATCGGGTCGTTTATTGTTTAAATAATTTAATAAAAAAAAACTGTTGATATAACAAGAAACATGGTTGTGGCTTACAAGTAAAGTCTAGTGTTCCAACCATATTTCTAAGTTCTTGAAGAACTGGTGTAGGTAGTAGGTAGCTGTTTTTTGAACATAATAAAATAATGAGAAGTGGGGACCAACCAATATTAACCAGCTATTAGTGAAAAACGAACTCACTTCAACACTAATCGAATCCTCGTTGACAACGTTCCATCTGCTGGGCATAATTTTTATGACATATCTTGTCCTAGCCTCCTCTGAACTGGAATCGAACTGTATGGAGCCTTCATCACTTGTCTCTTGGATAGAAGATGACGAAATCGGCGAAGGCACGAAGAATTTTGATTGAGGGTCTAGAAAGAAAGAAAAAACTTGAGAACAGAATATCTACGATGTTTATCCACGATACTGCGTTTTTAATTAAGGTTCTTTCAATTTCGCTTAAATTTTTTTTTGGATTCACCAAATACTCATTGAAGGTAAGTGGATATTAGGTACCTATATTCTTTTCCAAGTGCAGCCTTTTTCCTCTCACTAAAACTTCAACGTCAACGGCTCCTCCGCACGTGGATACCGTCACCCAAACACCTTCTGAAGAACCTATTGTCTGTAACCAAGTGATGGTAGAATTAACTTCCGTTGGATATTATAATCATAATATTAGAGCTGGTGTGGGCTACTGGTTAAAGATCACTTAAAATTCAAGATTACAGGTTGTCTGTAAGGTCCAAGTCCATAGGGTTAATTTCTACACCATAAAGCAGTACTCGATCTAAACAGCGCTAAGCATATAACTGTGATTCAAGGAATATTCTCAGGAAAATGTCAATTGTGAATATAAAATGTGTTTGCTGCATTTCTTTGTCAGCTAAAACAATGCCAACCTTCGTAGGACTTCCCTGCGAGTAAGTATACCCCTGAGCGACATGGGGCACTCTCCACCATATCTCAGAAAAGACGTGCCTTAGCGTCGATAAAAGACTCGCTCAGACTCAATATTGTAAGCACGTGATACATACATTAAGAGCCTGAAGTCTTTAATAGATTAGGGACACTGGCTGATTATATGTCAATGACTTGCTTTAAGGTGATAAAAATAAATTCCTGAACAATATCTACCTTGAAATAATAAACAATTCTTCCCCGAATATCAAATTTCTTCGAGATATTTTCACGTAGCCTTTTCGCGGTAGATGTCTTGGGACACACTTTGCTTGTTGCTAGTAAGGACCCTGAACGGCGGTCTTTGCCTACTCCAAAAACACTCACGTAGTATGTCTGAAAACCGAAAACAAATCTGAATTTAAAAACTGCCTCTAACCAGATCATCAAAATTGTGTAAAAAAAAGTGCATTAAAATGCACTCAACTATACACATTAAGAACTAAGAATAGGTAGGTTTTAATCGTAATTGGAAAATGGCGTTTAAAATAAGATCATCAACGTACTGTACTTGGATCCAAATTTTCTATCAAATGATGTATCCTGTCTCCAACACAGGCAATTACGGTATCTTCATCGGTCACTCTAGTGCTGCGACCTAAAAAATGTCCAAATGATTATGCAGGAGAGTACAAGACGTGTATTATCCGTTTGTTTGTGATGATACAAACAAAAGTATGTATTAAAACTAATAATCTTAAAGACTATTGATTAATAATATGTATCATTTTTTTTACAGTTAATTAAGTTTCAAGATTTAAGGTGAGATAAAATCTTCGTACTCTTCTAAGAAGACAATTAGTATGAAAGTCCGATAGTCCTTGTCCCTTAAAATTTACTGTCACATTGTTTTGGGATAGATAAGTGCACACTTACTAAATTTCTTCTTCCTGAACACACTTTTGAAGTTCCTCTCGTACATGTTAAACTCTGAGCTTGGTTCAATTTTGTTATCTACTTCCGCTGAGAGCTCTCTTGTTATGTTTTCGGAATTCGACTTTATTTTGTTTTCTCGGATGGATTTGATGTCGAATTGGGCAGCACACAGCGATGTGTAGTTCTTTCTACGAGATGCCACTACACAGTATGTAGTTTCTTGAGGATCTATAGGACTTAGAGAAAAAAATCATTGATAGATCTTTACATAATGTGGGTAGGTGGAGCTAGAAATGATATTGATTTAAGATTAGCAGATTTAGAATCTGAAAATTGAGAAATGCGTTGGCTGGACATGGTATAGGAAGTTTGGTCATTAAATGAACAAAATCCTATTTCAAACTTGCATCCAAATGACAAAAAGCGTAAAATTTTTCTTCATAATATTATCTTCACGCCTTCCCACAAGGGTTCCTGAATCTGTCCCTGTGCTAGGACTGTAGGCAGATTAAGTGACGATATCAACATCTTAATATCTCAATGAGCAGAAATACATTGTAATTAGGCTACAGCTAACAAAATGCTTCTTTTGACGCGCTTATTGTTATTTATCTATCTCTCATTGTATTTTTCTAAGATATTGTTTGAGCCCCTTATTGTGAAAGGCGAAACCAGATTTATGTGTAATCATAACTTGCATCGCACTCAGAGTCTCGCGCCGCGTTATTATCTTACCTCAACATGTTACATTGTTGCAACTTGATTACAATTTCTACCTAATTGCAGAGCATCGGAATCTTCCCTCTTACAGTGTGTCCATAGAGTACACTTTGCGTTGAATAATCTCGCTAATATGAATAATATGTTTCGGTTATTACATAAAGGGCTGAGTAATTTGAGGATTCAAAATGGTAATTTTTTTAGCACAAATTTTATCTAGGCATCGTAATTATACATCGAATTACATACTCATTTTATATTTTACAATACTTATTCAAAAATGCAAAAACATATGTAAAGTATATGACGCCTATAAATTTGCCCAGTTCGTATTAAAAAAAAATAGCCGTGGCAAGGATTAGAGCTAGAGATACACACCCGACACTTGGGGAAATTAGGCCTTTGCCGAGTTGTGAAGTGTACCATGCTAAAAGTGACAGGTCAGCTGTTCTAAGAAAAAGAAAAACATTAAGTTTTTATTGGATTTTGCAATAAAATTTCTCGTGGAAATTGTTTGATGGTTTAAAAATACAAACTTACGAGAAACTTATACAAGCATAAGAGAAAGAATTAGAGCCAGAAAAAAATTGAGATCAGTTAGCATCCAATCTCTGTCATATCCATCCGCCCAATTAACCATCAAATCGTTTTAATTTGACACTCTTGAAAATAATAAACGCTAATCTCTGGATCCTACAGCTCTTCAGACTTAGCCGACGACCATTCTTCCATCTAACAGCAACTTAAAAAATATTTAAAACGTGTAGGACATGCTGATAAAACTCACTTGTCGAGTTCTTTAAAAGGAACCAATTAAGGAATTTAAATTGTCGACGGCCTAGTAGGTGAAGCAAAAGGCTTTGAAAAATGTCATTGAATTACATGAATATGGTAGGATGGTTTCCAACAGCTTGTAGTGTTGAAAAAGCTGTTTAGTCCGAACACGAAGGGTCTATTCTCAGCATTCAAACGTTATGGTGAAAATATTTGCATCGTAAGTACATAGTCTCTCGCGAGATAGTCACCTCTAGACTACAAACTGAGTCTTTCCATATAATATGTTCGATGCTTTCGAGTACTCTTGTATATTGTCTTGTAATCTTCTTTGCTTCCTTGGGTAATACGATAAATCTCCATACAAATAAACCTTCCTCTTGAATCTATTAGTGAAAACCACCTTAAAATCCGTGCAGTAATTTTTGGATTGAAAAACAGACGCGACGGGGGGTTTTGCTTTTAAAATATGTAGTGATGTAAACAAAAAAACGTGTGTAAAAAAATAAAAGAGATGACGTGTTAATTTCAAGTGTTGATGGGATACCTGCCTTAGTAGAAGCCAGTTATCTTAATGGTTAAGTTATCACCGTATGTACTCGAAGCTATTTGTATAATTACCGTGAGGAAAAAACTTGCGTACACGCATTGCCTTAATCAACCAACGCTTTCCGAATTGATATTCATTCCAACAAGTTAAAGATTAATTTGTAAAACTTCTGCAGGTAAAGATTAAAAATGAATGATAAAGTTTTCCCGCCTAGGAAATAATGGAAAATATACCGTAGTATTGACGAGATAAAGTTCTCAGTCATTTATATTGGTGTAAATAGGAAAAACAAAGAGTTGAGGAATGAAGCTTGCCCTTTATTCTATTTACGCATCTTTGGAATTCCGCACTGGTTTTATAGCTATAACATGAATTGGCACCAATTACATGTTTTTTTTATGATTAGAATGTATAAAAATTACTTGAGATTAGATGTAGGAAATTTACTTATATAATAAGTTTATATAATAGTAAATTAATAAGGATAATTTACATCAACAATAGCATATAATATAATAAACAGTGACAGTTCAATTGATCATTGTTCAATTCATCATCATTTAATTGATCATCATATAATTTATCTTTCGATTGACCATCATGACAATCAACATGAATTGCATGTTCGTAAAATGCATCATCATTAAATTTACCATCGTTCACGGGACGGCTAGCTAAAGCAACTAAACTGTTTAATATTTTACAAGAATGGATTGTGTTAAAATATGCGTTATATCAAATAAACAATATGCACCTTGAGCCAACTCTTGATTGGCTTTTTGGTTTTTAAATCATTCAAAGTTGTTCTTCAATACACACATCTATACTTTGAAAATATTGCGCAGACATCAGCAATTCTTGTATCGCTCCGATTTAAAAATAGACAATAAGGCGCCAATCCTCGTGAGGCCGACAATACATTGGAATGTGGTACGATCCATGATCTTAAACAATTAAAATGTATGCACGTTAATACACTGTTTTTAAATTGATAGATATAAATACATTTTAAAATATCCTAACGCCGAATGCTTCTCGGGGTGGGCAGAGAAAGCGGACCGGAAATTGTCTCAAGACTTCCAGAGCTCTTGCGTTCCGAGTACTTAGAGAAGAACGCAAGGCACAGCTTCTGGTAAGTATGGTTTCCGAAACTTTGTATGTGACGGATATTTTGCATGCATAGCATGCTACTATAACCACATTACATGAGCCGTAAATTGCTTGTAACCTTTCCAGTTAAAAAAAAATTGTTTCTTTTTGGTTGTGAGCAAAACTAGGACCTTCTATTTAGACAGAGGAAGACGAAATTCCTGCTACCTAGATCACATCAACCGGACACTCAAGAAAGGGAACATTAAGAGTACTCGAAACTGGCGAGCATTTATGAAAATATTGATAAATGTGGATAAAGCAAAAAGGATCTGTATATCCAAAGAAAACTGGCGCTATACTCACTCTGCCTAACCCTTAAGTACTCAGCGTGATAATATGTATGTATGATGTTGATATTTATATATACGTCTATCGGATCCCTACAAAGCTTAGTCTTGAAAAAGCGCTCCGTAATATGGTGTGGTTACCAGAAGTCGTAAACTTTCTCAACTCAACCGCTAATGAAAACCAATTTTCCAATTAACTTTACAGTGTTGGTTGAACGACTACTCTCCATACTTGGGTGCGCTGGTGTCAGCATTTGTTGGTTTGTGAAGTCGGTATATTCCTTGTATATAACCAAGGGCATAGTACATATGTATTAGAATTATCTATACTTACAATATTATATAATTAAGAATACTACTAACCGAAGAGCATGTGTAAAGAGACTGATGAATGTGGACGAAGCGAAAGAGGGATGTTAGTCTAGAAAGCTGGCGCACTATACTCTCTATCTATGTTAGGAACTCGGCGTGATGATATGTATGTATTATATGTACTTACTAATAAATACAATTTAAGTGTCTGCGCTTAATATCAAAGTAAAAGTTTTATTCTAAGTTCATTTATACGGCACTGATAACAAAAACAAAACCATTTATAATTTTATTCTCTCCCTCTATTTTGTGCAGTTTTATTTTGGCTATTCTCTGAATCGGCAACGAACGGGACATCACTGTTTTTATATGAAAAATACAAACATAATTTTCCTTTAACATCTCTTAATATAGGTAACATTTGCCAATAGCCCAAATAATTTCACTATAAAGATATAGCTTTGTCGCAGTACGCAACAATTATCGATGCACAATAAATTTAACCGATATTAAGTAAACTTAGGTAGTACAAAAATTCTGCCTCAAGTAAATATGTAAAGTACGTCTTTGGAACGTGCTTTAATGTAGAAGCCGCTGGAGTTTTCCTAAAACTATATCCAATTCAATTTTTGTAATTAATCTTTGTAAAAATATACAAACTTCAAGTTTTAAGTTATATTAAAGCCGTTTGTTTAAGCATCTACCTACATTTCCTTACAGTTAATAAACATGGGCACTAATGGCAGTGAACGAGGACTGAACACAATACTCCATAACATGAAAATTCTACACACATACGTACATAATTATCATCACGCCGAGTCTGTTCTATACATTGATCTCTTCATACAGGCTCGCCGGATGAAAATCGTACATAATATAACATATATGTATGAACGAATTTGCAATTAAATTAAGAGTAGCAATAGGTTTTAGCCCAGATTGCATAGCGGTCTTTTATCCCAAGGTATCATAGCTAATAATCGCAAAATAACTCTCTACCTTAAAATACTTTGTTCTTTTCTTTTTTGCGACAGTCGTTTGTTTGTACAACGGACAGTGGCTTGAGGAAAAGGCATACCATACCATGCTACTCGTGCATTCCACCAACGCATCTCTCGCCGCTATCGGCGGGGCATTCATCCCAACAGATTGGAACCAAACTGGTCTTACACAATTGCTTAAAAAAAGCTTGCATTATCTTGATAATACGTATGGGGTTAATCAAACCCCTGGTGTTTTTTGAATCTATTATTTTTAGAACGTAAGCTAAGCGTTCACGGCCCAACAACTAAGTATTTTTAATAAGGAGAAAAGATGTAAATTTTTCCAATTTGCTGAATGAACGAATGACCTCAGAATCGAGAGGCAATGCCGGTTACCCATTATCAGGGGCAAACCCAATCTCCAGGGATCCCCGAAGGGGTAGGCGATGAGCGGGTGTAGTAAAACAGCCCCCTTTATGCTCCAGATAAATTTAAGTGCGTATGTCACAGATCCATCGCCGTTTCTTGTGCGTGACTATACAAACTTCTTTGGATTCCTCCTCAAGCGTCTATACTTTTAGTTTAGTAGGCTTGGTCTCGATGTTTTCTTTCACCATAAAGCTCGTGGTATGATTAGACTCTATACAAGATTAGAAAAAATCGGGACTCGAAATTGATATCTTTGTGATGCAGGCGACCAAAAGAAACAACTCGGCCTCCACCACTGTAGACTCCACAATCTTTTAGGATCTTTCAGGTGTCGTTAAGGAAAAACATAAATATCCAACTAGGATCAATCCACATTTGAGGTGAAAAATTATTTAAGACCAGATAATCTTATCATACTGGACTTAAATGGGTTGATTGATGGACGGAGTCACCGCTACTGACAGTTTCAAACGGTATTTCCACATCATCATAAACCTACCTAGAAAGGAAAGTAATTCCAAGAATGTTTATCCCAGAATGCAAGTCCCGGTTCCACTTAAAAATCCTATAAAATAAATAAATCCGTACAAAAAAGCCGTTATGGTTTAATTCAATAAACCGCTAGTCTGTACGCAGGTTTGCGGATACTATTGAGCTCCATACATGGTCGTGTATCATAAATTCATCCATGTACATACATGTTCTTATGACGAGCTCTGGCAGTAACATAGCGATAGTTAGGTACGTCTAATGGCAGAATTGATTTATGTTTCGTGAAAGTCGAAGTTCGACCATAAATAGCTACGTGTGCTGTTATAGTATATTTTTTAATGCATGCGTTTATTTAATAACGATAATATACAATAGAATTATTAGTACGTGTACGTGAGTGAACTTCGAAATGGCTGGACCGTTTTTAATGTTTTTTTTGTGTATGTTCAGGTGGGTTCAAGAATGGTTTAGAAATCGATTTGCTGCGATCGTATAAATTTTTTTTTCAGCCAAGCAAAGCTAGGCGTTAGAACTGGTATTTTTTTTTCTTTACAAAACTTTTTTTTTTCTACAAAACTTTATGATATAATATGTAATATCATAAAGTAAGGATGTTAATAAGAGAATTAGAGGATAAATAAAAAAAAATATGAGCAGCAATCGCGACTAATGAATATAAATTTAGCGACAGAGGTCTGGAAGTATAAAGAGAACTGGCATTGAGGAATATCCCGTGAGGGCCTCTGTGTTATGTTTGTGAGTAAATAATTTTCGAAATGTTATCTACCATGTATATATATCCTCACGCCTTCCCACAAGGGCCCCCGAAGGGGTAGGCAGAGGTGTATGTATAGGTAATACCCACACACCCACTTTCCGCCAGAGGTATATTAGGTGCCAACGTGACAGATGCATGTAAAGCAAAAATTACCGGGTCCGATAGCTAGTACTAATTAGTTATTTGTACAGTTTAGTATAAGTAAGATGGTTTGGCCATGTCGAGAGAATAATGAAGAACGATTGACCAAAAAAAGTGTATAAGGCGAGTGTGGATGAAAGTGTTGGAAAGGGTAGACCTAGGCGGACGTTTCTAGACCAAATTAAGGACGTCTTGAAAAAGGCCAGGTCAAGTCAAGAGTACCCTAAGCCGAAGAGCATGTATGAAGAGAATAATGAAAGTGGACGAAGCGAAAGAAGTATGTAAGATTCGTAGCAAGTGGAAAGAAGTGGTCGCTGCCCACCACTACGGGAAAGAGGCGTGATTATAAAATAATAAATAATAATATATCCTCACTCCTTCCCACAAGGGTCCCCGAAGGGGTAGGCAGAGGTGTATAGGTAATACCCACACACCCACTTTCCGCCAGAGGTATATTAGGTGCCAACGTGACAGATGGCGAGTCCATCGCCGTTACTCCAGCACGACTATACATACGCCTTTGAATCTCTTCTCAGACGTATGCAGGTTTCCTCTCGATGTTTTCCTTCACCGTAAAGCTCGTGGTGTGACTAATCACTGTACTTAAGTTCAGAAAAACTCATTGGTACAGGCGGGATTCGAACTTGCGACCTTTGCGTCGCAGGCAACTGCTCGAACCACTCGGCCACCACGGCTATTTGTATATGGCGTGATTATATGTATGTATAAGTAAGTATACACACCAAAGCCTCGGAGAGGAGCTGACAAAAGCCTCGTACATACAGCACTGATTTCAATACCTATAATTATTATCCCAAGCAAAATGTGAGCGTTTGTACAACTCTCCCTAACCCTTTACAGATCCTTGTGGGAACTTGTGAATATATACTCGTAGATAAATTTAACGTAAAATAGTGCCTTTGGTAAGTAACTATAAACATACATTAAATTTATCATCACTTTGTTTCATTAGCCACTTTACGAAGATACTCCTTGGCCTATCGTAAAATGCCCCATGATTTATGAAAATGCCTTACGATTACCGGTCCAGCGTTGACAGGCTTTTATTGACATAACACTACTCCAAACGTCACACGGGATAATGTTGAGTGCGCAAGAATCTCGGAGCTATGGAATAAGAATTCCTATTAATTTTGAATTGAGCAGTTTCGAAGTACTTTATACATCTTTCATCGCCTTTCCACAAGTCCCCGAAGGGGTTCGCAGAGTGTCTCTTTTTGCCGTAGATATATTTTAGAGCTGACGTGACAGATAGTGAGGATATAGCAGTTTTCTTGTATGCATACATTGTAAGGTATGCAGGTTTCCTATCGATATTTTTATTAAACTTGTAGTGTGATTAATCACTCTAGGTAAGTTCAGGAAACTCATCGCTGCAGTCGGGATTAGAAATTACAATCATTGCGTTAAGTTTATACAGTATGACTTTCATCATCATCATCATCATCATCATATCATCACGTCCTTATCGAGTCCCTAACGGGGTAGACAGAGATATATGTAGATAGAGTATAGAGCGCCAGTTCTCTCTAGACTTACATACCTCTTTCGCTTCGTCCACATTCATCAGTCTCTTCATACATGCTCGTCGGTTTCGAGTACTCTTGACGTTCTCGTCCTTGAGCGTCTGATCGATTTGATCCAAGTAGTTAGAACTTTATCTTCCTCTTCTTGCACACACTTTTGCGTTGTATATCTGTTTCGTCAATCTTCCTTCACTGATCCTTTGGATATATCCAAACCAGCGTAACATGCCTTTCTTCATCTTTACAATCACGCCGTCATTCATTGACTTTCATCAATATTAAAAATGTCTGACTTAGTTACCTTGGTTCCCAATTGGCTGCTAGTCTCCGTCGGGAACGAACCCGGAGCCGTAGCCTTATTTGTCTTGTCGCTTCACCGCGGACACTAACTACGGCCGCACCACCGCTTGCTGTTGATAGCTGCGAGGGAAATTAAACTGAATACGAAAAATGTAAGGTTTGTTTTACATAAATGATTTTTGCTAAGTTTAATAAGGGCTATATAGAAGCGTAACAAAACTATATTCGTCGAAAATACGTAACGAATTGTGAATCCGTCCCCATATTAAAGTAGATTACATACTTCTTTGATTTTCATCTCAAATTATGTTGAATTACTTACGATGTTTTCCTTTACCGTAAATCTTATGGTTTAATAACTTGCTGTGTTCTTTACACAAGTAAAACAGACTTTAGGTCTGTGACACAAGATGACGTTTCATTAAATTAGTACGTACCACCGTTTTGTTACGAGATATTATCACTAGAGCCGTTGTGGCCGAGTGGTTCGAGCAGTTGCCTGCGACAAAAAAGATCGCAAGTTCGAATCCCGACTGTACCAATGTTTTTCTGAACTTAAGTACAGTGATTAGTCACACCACGAGCTTTGCGGTGAAGGAAAACATCGTGAGGAAACCTGCATATATCTGGGAAGAAATTCAAAGGCGTATGTATAGTCGTGCTTGAGTAACGGCGATGGACTCGCCATCTGTCACGTTGGCACATAATATACCTCTGGCGGAAAGTGGGTGTGTGGGTATTACCCATACTCCTCTGCCTACCCCTTCGGGGACCCTAGTGGGAAGGCGTGAGGATATTTATTTTTTAATTTTTATATGATCACTATAAGTAGAATCCCGAACCCCGGCTATACTTAATAACTGGCCTTGATTCTGCAAGCGACTCAAATCACTCACACCACCCCTACTCTCCAATATAAATATTAATATAACATCGGTACCTGTAACACATATCGATCGTGTTGCTCAATTATCAACGGTATCGTATACATTTCACTGCTATTGCTTTCTTTTTTCAACCTTAAATGTCCTGTAAATTAAAAAATTCATAAAATAAATGTAAAAGCTTGAGAGTCGGCGTGTTTTTATAATGGTTACATTGTTGGCAAAAATTGATACTTCGCGTAATCCACAAAGATCGTCGGATTTTCATTTTCACATTTTTGATATATATATAATATATCTTCTAATCTATATTGATATTAAGTACCAAGTCGTAAGCCTCGAGAGAGAAATAATAACAAAAATGTAATTCTCTCCAATTCCTTTATGACACTTGTCAAATATATTAGTATATTTCAGAGCGTTTCAGTTCCGGATGATATTCAGTATGGATTTTTATATAATAATACTAATAATAAAAAGTTTATTGCCATAAAGGTTACATGTTTCACAGTAATTGTACATAAAAACATTCAGTTTAAAGAAAAGATATGTGTAATTATTAATTACTTAGCTCCAGTTTTATAATTTAAATTAATTACTTGCCATTGGGATTCCCAGCTCTGCCGGAGTACAAGGCCCAGTAAAAATCATTAGTGCAAGGACTTATTGTAATGAAAGCCACTGCTTGGGATATAGAAGATGTATTCAGCTCCAAACTGAAATAAGAAAATATATACGTTCGAGAAACCTCCTCCTTCTTTGAAGTCGGTTAATATCAATACCTAAATGTATGTAGATAGGTACATTTGTTATTTCATCTTATTTTAGTATATAATATAATATTATAATAATATATCCTCACGCCTTCCCACAAGGGTCCCCGAAGGGGTAGGCAGAGGTGTATAGGTAATAACCACACACCCACTTTCCGCCAGAGGTATATTAGGTGCCAACGTGACAGATGGCGAGTCCATCGCCGTTACTCAAGCACGACTATACATACGCCTTTGAATTTCTTTTCAGACGTATGCAGGTTTCCTCTCGATGTTTTCCTTCACCGTAAAGCTCGTGGTGTGACTAATCAATGTACTTAAGTTCAGAAAAATTCATTGGAAGAGTCGGGATTCGAATTTGCGACCTTTGCGTCGCAGGCAACTGCTTGAACCACTCGGCCACCACGGCTTTATCTTATCTTATTTTAGTGTTACATTGTTTGTTCTATTACTTGCTGTATTCTCAGCAAAATAAAAGGCCAGATTAATATAGACAGAATTCCGAGACCGTGATGTATCACTGTTTAGATGGTGCCATCCACGAAGACGCGCCCCACCAATTACTAGTCGTGGGGGTCGCGGGATGCGGGAAGTACGACCCCACTATATTAATTGTAGTGTGCGTGTGCACTCATAGGTAAACAGTGTGTACCGACAATACTCAAACATTAGTGGAAGGTTGCACAGTTACACTACAAACTATAAGGAAGAATAGTGGGGCGCGGCTTCGTGGAAGGCACTATCTATATTAAGAAAAAATCTTTTAGGAATTGAATTTGCAATCACTGTGTAGTAGGAGACTAGTTGAATCTCTCGGCCACTACAGTTCACTAATAAATTAAAGTTGACATTTTACACCTGATAAATTCCGACATGTGAAATACTTTTGAGCGTGTTACAAACACGTACCGTATTGGCCAATTTATAAAGTTTAGCTTTCGAACTATTACCGCGATGTGGTTTGTCGTAATTTAATATCACGGGTTAAAATTCATGAATCTGAGCTTATCTGAGCCACGTTAGAAAGGATCATGTTTTGCCTTGTTCCTTATTCTGCGAACACGTTGATTAATATTTTATAACATTATAAAAAAATTGTGTCGCAATGTGTTTGTCTAATATCACTGGATTCTTTTGATGTAGGATCGGAGGTTTGCCTTTTTTGTGTACTCAACGGTGATAGGACTCAAGGACATTCACAAAAAATCCTTATAAACCCGAATAATTGACAGACAGAAAGCGCCGGCGCAGATCCGTTAGCCGGCAGCACTATTCCAAATTTGAATAATCATCACGAAAATAAAGACAGTAACTTACTATACACTTTTTAAAAGTATTGTTTGATTGAAGTAAGTACTCGATTACGTACCAAATTGAGTGCATTCATTCATTTACTCTCAATCAAAATGCATCATGCATTTATTTTTATATCGGACATAACAGCATGTATATAAGGTTTAGAATCGATGGTTACGCTGTATTACGTATCGTTGGAAATACGTACCGACTTATTCATTAATTGACTGATCATTAGGAGCATACATACACCTAGGTCATATTTTATCGTAAGTATTGGGTAAAATCTCCACCCGATACACATATATTTTAATATCTTTATACTTCCACATGTATCTAGGAGAGATTTCATGATTTTCAATGAAGCTTTTATGTAGCTTCGTCGGTTTTAGGAAAATATTACGATCTGCGATTTCGCTTATCACAATGAATTACTTAGAAGACTACTATTAACTATAAGTAAGGCAATGAATATTGCTCCTCTGGCAATGTATTTATAGGTAAATTCTATTTTTTTCTACACCTACGTAAAAGCGTTACCAATGTAATTAAAGTTTATTTCGTGACAGTTTTTTTTTTTAATGTGGTTATTGTAGTTTTATATTTAGTATGCGACGTTCAGTAAATTTCCCTGTCTCCCTTACGTTGCATAAAAGATTTTTGATTTTAAGCTAACATAGGACTTGTTCCATATTTATGCTCTTTCTCATTTTATGCGTCTTGTGTACTTTTACTTATCACTTTTTACTTGCATGTGATACTCTGTACTGTGATTGCCTAAAGTCTTCGTTAACCACTTCAATCTGATGCCGTTCGCTAATAAGCCGTTATTGTATAAAAAAAACATGACTCACCTCCTGGTCTCTCCTTCGCTGAGTCTATACACAGTCTGGTTGTCAACAGGCAGCCAATCCACCGCCGCCCTGGATACAGGTCGTGTGACTAGAACTGTAGGAGAGGCATATCCTGCCCCAGCTGCTTGCAGGATCAAAATAGTCGCCAGGCGCGTTGTGAAATCGCCGAATGGCCTGTAAAGAGGAAATATTTATTCGGAAGATTTATTAGGAAAAAAGGGGAAATATTTATTCAACGAGACTGTAACAAATTAGATGTATATCGTCACTCCGAGTTCCTCACGCGGTAGGCAGGGAGAGATTCAGGCGCCATTTTTTTCTAGGCTTAAATACCTCGTTCACTTTGTACACATTCATCAATCCCTGCATACAGGTTTGCCGGTTTCGGGTATTCTTTACGTTCCTATCCTTGAGTGTTCCATCAAATAAACTACACTATTATAAGAAAACCAAACGAACTTTACTATACATATTTTGAAAAAGAATAAATATCCCTCCATATAAACATAAACAATATTCCAAAACCCTGTCACCATGAAGGGTGCTCGGTAGCTATTACATAAGCGCCTAAAATTGTTTTCGTTTTTTTTTTTCACCACAAAAGTGAAAAACAAGCATGCGACCGCCCATAGACAATATATAAGATACAAAGACCTTTAAAAATCTTTTCGCACTTGAATCCCTCGCTGTGAGGCCTCTGTCTACCCCTATGTAAGCCTTCATGGAAAGGCATTTTTTTATTCTGCTGGTAAATGGCGAATATATGAGAAGTTATATCCACGAAGAACATAATAGAAAATTTCTTTGATCATAATGTAACACCAAACCTCCTGATTAGCCTCCAATAGAATGCAATAAAAGTACAATCCGAATCAATTCATTCGACCGATTCGATCAATTAGACAGCCAATCAATCATTCATCGAGACAATCGATTCAACACGGGAAGTTCTCAAATAGAACTATAGCTTCTATAATGCTATGAATAAATAGTTTACCCATTCAACGCAGTGTCATTATTCAAATAGGTGTATTGAGGCTTTCCTACAAAATTATAATAGGTCAAATGTCTATTGCTGGCACGTGTACCCCACTTTTCTTCCACTTCTAGCTTCTAGCTCGGGTATAGAGGTACCTACTGGAATAGGTAATAGGGAATTTTTAAAAAACGAGGTAGTTTCTTAGTCAGTTCCTATTGCAAAGGTACCTGTTCAATAATCAAAAATCTTTTATTCAACGTAAGGGATACAAGAAACACTAATTGAAATTCAAATACTAAATAGTTACCACTTTTGATGAGCAAACACAAGCACACAGAAATTAATGGGATTATCATTTCTTAAGTTTAGCTCAATAATCATCAAAAATGAAAATGATTCAAATACCTTATTAATTTAGCATGGCAATGCTCCTATTGCAGAGTATTTGTAAGTTAAATCTTTTTTTATCTCTACATAAAGGGGAAATACAGCGATTCGTCACATCACGGGCTTTATGGTGAAGGAAAACATCGAGAGGAAACCTGCATACGTCTGAGAAGAAATTCAAAAGGCGTATGTATAGTCGTGAATGAGTAAAAAAAAAATGGGTTTTTTTTTTTTTTTCTTTTATTTATTATTTTCCCGTTTCTTAAACTAACTGGTTTTTTCTTGATAACGACAGTAGCAGTGATAGTAACTTAACAATTAGTGCATGACATTCAATAAGTATTCCTATTGTCCCACTTGTTGATTAATAGACTGAACATTTAGAGGAGGTAATGTAAAACTTGAGTTTGTATAAGAATGAGTTGAGATATTCTAGTTGCTCGTCACGACTGTGTACGATACAAAATGGATGTAATATATGATTCATCTTTTATAATCACGTTGACCCGCGTCTGAAAATATCCAAAAGTAAATCTATTTGTCCTATCGCTAATTATAACGCAGGTCATTGAATCATCTCACAGAGAGCGTGGCGTGAGGATAGGCCAAACGCCGTACTTAATACAACGCTATCTTATATTTGATTAGTCAGTGATTAGTCACACCACGAGGTTTACGATGAAGGAAAATAACGAGAGGAGACCTGCATTATACCTTCAGCTCCAAGAAATTAAAAGTATGGTATGAATATTATTATTCGTATTTTAAAATGCATTGGAAACACAACCCTTTTTTTTCTTAAACAAAAGAAGTATGACTTGTACGTTGTCATGAATCAGGGTCCCCAGTCAAGAAAGATCGAATTCCATTAACTCCACAAATCAATCTCAGTCTTTACCCCAAACCTCGTAAATCTTCCATGCAAGCTTAACAATGTAGGCACGTGGCGCAGGACGCAGTGACGAATTCGAGAAATACCTATCGAAATAACTCGTTTCAGTTTTAACACGTTCTGGGGCCGTACCGTGATGTGCTTTTGCCATCATTATACCAGCCTGCGAAAAAGATGGAGCTAGAAATAGGCATACACATCTAGCCTATCTAGCCTAGGAGCCGTGGTGGCCGAGTGGTTCAAGTACTTGCCTGCGACAAAAAGATCGCAAGTTCGAATGCCGACTGTACCAATGAGTTTTTCTGAACTTAAGTACAGTGATTAGTCACACCACGAGCTTTACGGTGAAGGAAAACATCGAGAGGAAACTTGCATAGTTTTGAGAATAAATTTAAAGGCGTATGTATAGTCGTGCTTGAGTAATGGCGATGGACTCGCCATCTGCCACGTTGGCACCTAAAATATATCTCTGGTGGAAAAAGGGTGTGTGGGTACTACCTATACTTATTTTTAATTGATAAATTTAAGACTGCTACGACAAGAAATAATTAATGCGTATTTTTTTCTCTTACTCACTTAAAACGAGATACATGTGGATTACCATGACGATGTGTATGACATCCTCAGAGGTATCACTGGCGTATACAAAACGATTAATTAAATGGATATCGGAATATTAATAAACTCCTAACGGGTTTTTTCTTGGTCTGCGAAAACAGCACAATTTTTTTTTAATATGAAGAATGACATTCTACATTACGCATCTATATAATAGCTCCTCTTACGTTTGTCTCTTACGTTGATATAAAATAATGCAAATGGGTTTTTCTTCCTAAAAATATTATGTTTTATATATCTTCTTCTAGTCTTTTCATAGGTATATATGGAACAGTCGCCATCGCTGCTGTGTATATTCTGACACTTGGTTAAATTGCTAGCGAGCCAGCGATGCAAAAACCATGTCAAAAGTACAAGAAAACTTGTTTAAAAAACGTTAAAAGTGATTTATATAAGCGGTGTATTATGACTCGTGGCCAAGTCTGAATGATCCTTTACATGAAAACATTGAACGATAGTACTTAAAATGCTTTTGTTTTTGTTTAAAATACCAAAGGCCACGTAATACGTGGTTCACTGAGCTTTTATGGTGAAATGACCATAAATTTGCATGACACACACCACAAGAGGTATTGTTTCGAATGGGACTGCAACTTTATAAATTTAAGCGTTGTTAAAACATTATTTGCTTGACATTAAAAAATCTTTCATGGTTAACAAGACTGAAATTTTTGTGGTTGAAATACGTTCGTTGGCTGCTACTCTTAATGTTCCCATACTTGATCCAATCCTTGACTCCGATCGATTTGTGTCTTCCTCTGCCTCTTCTTCCACACACTTTAACATTGGAATGCTCTTAATTTTCCTCAGTTTAATGCTACATGAAAAGTCTAAATATAAATCTCTTAGTATGAGTTATGAATTAAATTAATCCACCAATATTTCTGCTTAATCATTCGGGAACCGTAATAGGAGTAAAGAGTAGTTCGTTATGTCAATAGAAGAATTTTAGAATAAAATAGTATTAACAGAGGATACTTTAGCCAAATATCATGGTTCCATATCATGCTGTTAATTTATTAGCTATTTCAAGTTGTCCATGCCTCACTACAAAGTATGTGAGATGTAAATCTATCACTTTTGAACAGCGTAAATGAATGTGCCAAAACATATGTCCAAATTTCTTTGTGCGATAAAATATATCGTCAAGAGCTTACGTTATTTTTAATACAGTAACGAGAAACCGTATGAATAGAATACCACTACGTATTAATAAACAAAGCACCCCGTTGTGTCTGTCTGTACGCGATAAACGCAAACACGACTGAACGAATTTTCATGCTGTTTTCAGTAATGAACATTCATTAGAATGATTAAGGGGTATTATTTTTTATGATTTTGTGTAAATTCGTTGAAATGATCTGAAACGATCCTTCGATAAAAACACGTAAGAAAAATATGCTCTACATCCGTGCAAAGCCGAGGGAAGGCATAGACGTCTAGACCTGCGAGAAAAAACCGCGATGGGTTCAACATCAGTCGCGTTGGCCCCTTAATATATACTGGCGAAAAGCTTACCCCTCTGCCATTCTAGAACTAGACATGAAAATAAAACTATCAGGTACCCAGCGGTTTAAATTCTATCCGACCGAATACTGGATAACTAGCGCCAATTGAGCTGAATACAGAATTAAAATATTATAGTAATACATATATATAATATATATAAAATATATATAAATTATTAGTTATATCCTCACGCCTTCCCACAAGGGTCCCCGAGTATTATAGTAATATAGAGTTATATGGTATAGTAATATTTAGTATCTGAGTTATGTGTATCTCAACGAGAGCCCTTGTGAGAAAGCGCGATATTATATAATAATAATATTATATATATATAAATTATATATTAAACATACTAATACATACTAGTACATACGTATTTAAGCAACTATTCCGACAAGGCAAGAAAATGACAACAGTATTTAAGAGTGTAAATGAGACAGTCATATATTCCTTACATACATCTGCCCCTTGATAATATTAGAATTACGATGTCATGGACAGACCCCTAATAGCCGAAATGTTAGTAGTGCTGTCTCTGAAGCTAAAGGTTGATTTGTTACTCAATCGCACCAGGAACGGCTGAATGGAATTGAATGAACTTTGGCACTGAGATAGATATCCAGCTGGATTTACGCATAGGATATGTTTTATACCAGAAAAAAGATTTGCAAATAAATCAAATTTTACGAGGATGAGTGAGAAATATATGTCGGCATCATCATCACGCCGGCCTAACGGGATAGGCAGAGAGAGTAGAATTCCGGTTATCTCTAGACTAAATACTCTCATTGCATACAAAGAGCTGTCTCACTTTGAAGATCTTAATAATTTCCAAGTATCTGAAAATTCACGTGACATCGCGAACGGCGCGCATCTAAAATAACCCAAACAAAAGCTGCACAGTCAGTGCTGAAATCCCCACTATTTATACTCAAGTCTGCCCGTCTGTCTGTCTCGCCGGCAGTATTTCCGTTTTGATGTATCCTATCGTATGTCGTCAGAATTTGTAGCATTTGCGCATGTGTTTCAACTGGGAATGGTGAATGGCTATTCATTTAATATTAACGCAAATGATAATCTATTTGACTCATCGCTGGTAGGAAAATACGATTTCGATTTCTGTAAAAGCAAACAGAGCAGTTTACAAATACTTCTTATTCAACTTACCAACGGTTTATTTTGACCTTAAAAGTGCCACGAGCCTTACAGTATATGACAGAAATTGTGAGTTTTGCTTGAGCGACGGCTGAAACCTCCCCTAAACTCCTACTGGCAGCATAGTCTACTCGTGTAGAGCTTTGATGACATTCTCTGCCATTTACTTACCAATTATTTAATAAATAATAATATCCTCACGCCTTCCCAAAAAGGTCCTCGAAGGGGTAGGCAGAGGTGTATAGGTAATACCCACACACCCACTTTCCGCCAGAGGTATATTAGGTGCCAACGTGACAGATGGCGAGTTCGTCGCCGTTACTCAAGCACAACTATTACATACGCCTTTTGAATTTCTTCTCAGACGTATGCAGGTTTCCTCCCGTTGTTTTCCTTCACCGTAAAGCTCGTGGTGTGAATTATCACTGTACTTAAGTTCAGAAAAACTCATTGGTACAGTCGGGATTCGAACTTGCGACCTTTGCGTCGCAGGCAACTGCTCGAACCACTCGGCCACCACGGCTTCAATTATTTAATATCTTACAAATATATATAATTTCGAATATTGGTATATATAAAGTAATAAGATAGAAGGCCCGCTAGTATTGAAATACTGTCCCAGAAAAAGGAACCTTCTCACAATATGTGCCGTGTACAGGAGCATAGCTTTTCGAGATATATTCTTTTGAAGTCGAAACTATTATTGTTAATTATTATTATTAGTAATGTCTGAAAATTTCAGGTCCCCAAAGAGGCCCGGCGGTTTATCTGGCACATTGTGGGGATCTATATCCAACACTTAGGGACTCTTACGAGAGCTTTAATGTACTAGAGCTACTATTGTATTGCTATTTTTTTCTACTAATTTCTATGATATTAGCCAAGTCTACGAGTCTTATTGTTGTCATTAAATGAAAACATTACATGGGCTCCCTTAGGGGTTGTGTTACGTCAAAACGAACATGGCAAGCTCCAACGCACACGAATGCTATTTCCACTCTACCAAGCAGATGTAAGACAAGCTTATTTTGAATGCAGTAAGCTTGTACAACCAGCCCGCTAATCTGTGCTATTAACTGGGCTTCAGTGAGTTTCCAAGTAATGTTAATTAAACAGAGTGATAAAAGGATTTCATACGTCCTGTGTCAATCTGTATTTTTTTTACATCCTGTGAGTTAATTCAGAGATATTGAAATTATGAGTGAGGAAATATTTACGAAACATGGAATGCGAAAGTGAGTGGAAGAACAGGCAGAGGATGACCACGGTCCAATTTGAGCAATCGGACATCAAAAGATCAGAGAGAGCTTGTATGAAGATACTGATGAATGTTGACGAAACGAATGACATATGTATGGAAGTCTAGATAGAATTGGCGCTCTAATCCCTTTCCTGTCCATGTGAGATAATTTAAAGAAGCTGTAATAGCATCGTCGTTTTAGCTTGTCACTTAATTTCGAGACGGGTTTATATCTAGGTCTGTACTTATTAGACGGAAAGTTGTAAGGAAACTTTTATTTGTAGGTATCATATCGTGCTGCAGGCCTGCGACATATATACGCCATGTATGATATTGAGGTCTACATTTTATAGAAAAGTCATTCGGTGTGAACACATATATCAATAACTTGGTTAGTATAATCGAGTTCCATTCCACTGATGCATTGATTATGCTTTTCAAATGCAGACATTACGGAACGTGCTCCCAAGTAAGTTATCGTTGAAAATAACACTATAACATGCAAATGTGCTTACAATTAGCAATGTTTTAACCAAAGCTCCATGTTTTGTAAACTTGACGTGAGAAAACGTGCCCAAAGAGCGATGGAATTGTTTCACAAATAAACATATTGGTAGTGATGAGAAGAGCCACATCGGTCTTCGCTTCTAGTTTTTAAATATTTGCGTCTATTTTTGGAAACTCAGCTATGATGTTATGTTTCCTTTATTGGTTTAGAGAGCTGGTCGCTGAGTGATTTGAGTGGTATGCAATGTAAAGTTTGCAAGTTCGAATACCGCATGTACAATGTAAGGTGAATGAAAACGAGAGGAAGCCTGCATATGTTTAAGAATAAATTCAAAGACGTATGCATTTTCGTACATCAGTGCTACATTTCTGCCTAGCCTTTGAAGATATGAGAAAAATCGAGTTTAAAACGGAAAACCATATTTAAAGCCACAGCTCGCTTTAAGTCTAGTTAATTAATCAAGCTCACATCGCACAAACCTGGTGTAATGTTAATTTATCATAAATTACTTCTGGGAATCAGCTGGCCTCATTGTCACACATAAATATACGAGCATGTAAAATATTTGTGTCATTTGGCAATTGAATTAGCGCACTGGTTTTAATTATGCTTAATCTAACAGCTACTATATGAATACTCTATTTAAAATGTGTTGTAGCTATTGATAATATATGACGACACATATTAATGGGTAAGTGGGTACTACCTATATACCTCTGCCTACCCCTTCGGGGATCCTTGTGGGATGGCGTGAGGATATATTATATTATTATATAATTTGTATGGAGCGAGTGAGAACTAGCGCCCTAGTACCCTGAGTGGAACTCTACATGATGATATGTATTTGGTCAGTTTCTTTAAACATATATCTTATAAGGAATGGTAGAGAAAAAGAAAAAAAGGGAGAAAAAGATTTACATGCATGACTGGAATCAAAGAGTGTCTGTCATGCTGGAGGGAAATCACTTTGATCTAAAGCAGTAGCGAATGAATCGAGTATAACCAGAAACACCAAGCTTCCAAAGCAGTTTTCTTCCGCGAACGCTCAGGCTGTGGAATGCACTCCCCGTTGAGGTTTTCCCTGGAGAGTACAGCATGGAGTTCTTCAAGAAGGGTGTGAAAAGATTCCTGCTGGGTCGGCAACGCGCGAGTGATACCCCTGGTGCTGCAAGCGTCCATAGGCGGTGGTAACCGCTTACCATCAGGCGGACCGCATGCTTGTTTGCCACCCTTGTAGTATAAAAAAAAAACAAAAAAAGCCGCCAAGAGCCTTGCTTTAATAAAGATAAATGATGAAGGTATCTTCAAGATGACTAGCTTCTCTTGTGAACAAAGTAGTCGGATTCTGAAAATATCAGACGTTTAGCAACATCGGGTTAGGCTGCTAACCTCGACAAAGTTTGAGATAAAAATACAAATGTTATATTCATAGATTGCGAGTCCATCGCAGTTACTCAACCATTCCAACTACCTGGATCAAATCGATCGGACGCTCAAGGACGGGAACGTTAAGAGTACTCGAAACCGACGAGCATGTATCGAAGCGAAAAAGATATGCAAGTCTAGAGAGAACTGGCGCTCTATACTCTCTGCC
>JACCPG010005355.1:0-35056 GCA_016069955.1 Drepana arcuata
GGTCCTCCAAGCGGGGGTCAGTAAAATAACGTAGTGGTAGGAAACCCAATACACGTTACGGAAAATTTATTGGTTGTAATTCAAAGTGCAAACACTATTTGTCAGGCGTCTTTACACGTGCGCAGTAATACTACACTAATTGATAGTGGAACTGTATGGTAAATTATGATGGGGGAATTTCTTTTCGATTTTTAAGCCTGTTATTATAGGTTAGTGAAACATGTTTAATACAATTATATTGTTGTTTTTATCTTTACGTTTTCACACAAGGGTCTCCGCAACATTCTATAGAGATTTATATTATATATTACATATATAAATAAATAAATATTACCTGTTCCTTTCTGAGATACATTCAGATGGCAAGTCTGATTCTATTGTCTTTCTTCTCATGAAAATTTAGCTATGTGTATATTTTTTTAATAAGGGGTCGATTAAGCCCCGGTATATACCAGCCAGGTCTGCAGTTCCGTATTGGGGTATAATAGGAGAGGTATGTGACAAGTTTTCAACTTGCCTCATATACCTACCCAAAAATTGGTGCCAGCTCTCCTACTATATCTATTGTTGAAAGCGTCCATGCGCGGCGGTAACCGCTTATCATTGTTCGTTTGCCGCCATGTGGTATAAAAAGAGCCTATATATTATGTACCGATGGATTATACACCGATTTAAACATGTTTATGCCTACAACACAGTGATTGCAAGCTCGAATCCCGACTATACCAATGAGGTATTGTATTAGGTAATGGATTTTAATACATTTATTGGTAAAAGAGTAGGTCTAGGTTATTTTCCTGTGTACACCCCTTCCAATGTGCCTCTTGTCGAGGGTGTATGACATGAAGGAAGTGCTTTAGAACTAAGTCCACTATTGCGATTTAATTGAGCACAAACATTAAACACGAAAAAAATCCCAAATCCCAATAGACCAAAAGCTGACTACACTCCACTCACTCACTCCAGTCCATTATGCCCTAGTAGCTATCGGAGCTAAATGATATACAAAGCCTATTAACTAGTTAAACATAGTGTAGTGTAAATTATTCCGCGTTAGTCAAAGCGTAATATGCGAACATCAAATTAAAGTTTCAGCCAAGTTTCCAATGTGGAGCTGCCATGAACTGTCTACTAAGTTTATACGCTGACGTCCAGGTATACTCGTACGCTAAGATTATATCAAACAACCATTTGTGGAAACAAACATGTTTGTTTCACAGACAAATATGTTCACACTACTTTATATTTAAGCCTGGACGTGGCTTTAACTGTAGTACATACATACAATGGATTCGCCATCTGTCACGGTCGCACCTCAAGTATCTCCTGGAGGAACAATATGTATGTAATAATAATAATAATATAATATAATATATCCTCACGCCTTCCCACAAGGGTCCCCGAAGGGGTAGGCAGAGGTGTATAGGTAATACCCACACACCCACTTTCCGCCAGAGGTATATTAGGTGCCAACGTGACAGATGGCGAGTCCATCGCCGTTATTCAAGCACGACTATACATACGCCTTTGAATTTCTTCTCAGACGTATGCAGGCTTCCTTCACCGTAAAGCTCATGGTGTGACTAATCACTGTACTTTAGTTCAGAAAAACTCATTGGTACAGTCGGGATTCGAACTTGCGACCTTTGCGTCGCAGGCAACTGCTCGAACCACTCGGCCACCACGGCTCATGTATGTAATATGTATGTAATATTAAGAATATATAGGTTTGTTTTATTACACGGTCCAAGATACTTCTTAAGCGAGTATTATACTCCCGAAACTCAGATGACGTCACAGTCCAATCCATTGTCGTTAGAATCACGTCCAGCCACCACCAGCACTGTAAGTCGGAAAGCGTTTAATGAATCCCATTAACTTTGTCTGCCCGAACGGTTTGCTCATTGTGCACGGGAAGTACACCTTACGCTTGCTTTGCTAACTACACTGAATTTAAGTTCCCAAATTGAGCTAAGTGCTTGTATTGAGTGTTTAAATGCAAGTAATTTGTACGGCATTGTGCCAAAGTATTATTATTACTATATTTCCTTTTTTTAATGCTCATCAAATTCTTTAAAATTTATTCCATGTGGGATTTTTACCACTAATATTATAAATGCGAAAGTTTGTGTCAATGTATGGATGTGTGTTAGTCAATCATGCCAAAATGGCTGAATGGGATTGGGCGAAATATGGCACTGAGGTACGAGTAGATTAATAACTGGATTAATGCACGAGAATTAACTCATGTATTTTTTTCTGGAATAATCCACTTATTAAAACAAAACAACTTATGAAATCAAATATACCGCGAGGCTTATCTACTATATGAGGGCCCACCGGTAGTCCCCTACAGGATCCTCAGGGTCGAAGCTTCCGGTGACTTGGGTCCCAAGTGGTTAAAAAAAAGTTAAAGGGCTGTGAAAAGAACGTCGGCTCCGTACCATTGGCAGTTAGGGCTGTCAACACATTAGTTGCATATTATTAATAAGAGGTATATTTAGTTCCAATGTTAAATAGAAAAGGCCGTTTAAAAAACTAGGGCTTATATTTGCATGGCTCTTGGTCGTAATCACTCTAAGTGGTATAAAAAAACTTAAATTTAAGGAGATAATCATAGTAAGCACAACCCTTTAGCTACTAGTAAGCTTAATACAATATAATGAAAATAAGTAATGAAGTTAAAGATAAAATATATTGTTTCAGGTAATATTACCGTTTGTCTACGAGGTGCTACGTCGTTCAGCTACGAACAATTGTCGCAGAGCAAGTTTACTCGATAAAATGCTACGAGACTACGTGGCTACATAGCTACGTGCTACGACCGTAGCATTATCACTAATGGCAAAGATGAATAATGCACAAAATCGTAGTAGTAGTTTTCTCCGATAGATTTCAATAGTTTTGCATGAACCTACATACAGCGAAAATATAAATAGTGTCTAGTTTTTCAAGTTCAAATGGTATCAACGATAAAAATGTATAATTTTATATTCTTGGGTTTTTGTACTGCCCTAAAGTCAATAATTTAGTTTTAAAATAGATTACATATAATGAGCTCATTCGCCACCTGTTATGAAATTGACGTCGAATGAATCGCATTTACTATATAAATCTAAAAAAATATTCAACGGTAAATATAGTGGTTTCACACCCACAAATTGTCGAATTAAAAACCATAAGAGCCGGAAGATAGATAAAACAATTCTCTCCATAGTCTATTGTCAAAGCGGAGCACTCATCACACTCGAGACGCGAGACTGCGAAATCACTCACACTTTCGGCAGTCGACACAGGCTCTAATTAACGAATGCCTAGCAATTAGGCAGACACTTGACAATGGCTTTTAAGCTTTATTGTTTTAAACATTGATGAGTTTATTTTATACATTCCTGTGCATGAAATCGCAAAGTTTTTATTTATTACTAGCTGTGCCCGCGACTTCGTCGGCGTGGACGGCGTTTTTATCTTTCGTAAAAATGTTTTTTT
The DNA here is from genome assembly GCA_016069955.1 of Drepana arcuata. Lineage (NCBI taxonomy): Eukaryota > Metazoa > Arthropoda > Insecta > Lepidoptera > Drepanidae > Drepana > Drepana arcuata. The sequence continues at coordinate 3,490 of JACCPG010005355.1, forward strand.
TTTTCAATAAAAAGTATCCTATGTTACTTCTAATACCTCCAAGAATATGTGTACAAAGTTTTATGATGATCGGTTTAGTAGTTTTTACGTGAAAGCGTAACAAACAAACTTACATTAACATTTATAATATTAGTAAGGATTATATACGTAACATCACGCAAAGTTCCTCACAGGGCATGCAGAAAGGCTACAATCGCAGTACTCTCTGGACTTAGATACCTCTTTCGCTTTATTCACAATCATCAATCACTCTGTACAAAATATATAAAAGTTTATAATTTATTTAAGCATTATATAGTATAACAAATAATAATTAACAATGTTGACTTTATATTATTACTCAAATAGCTTATATCAATGACTATCTAAATAAACATACAGATAAAACACTTTCTTGGAATTATTATAATTATTCAACTATCAGGTATTCATTTATAGTATAGTATGCTCTTTGTAGAAGTAAATTAAAAAGTTTTTTTAGCAATGTTTAATTATCTTTGGTAGTATATTGTATAATTTTGGTGCCATTGCTAACACATTTTTACTTTTATAATACCTTAATAAATAAATACCTGGGGACAATTCCACACAAATTGACCTAATCACAAATTAGCAAAGCTTGTGTTATGGTAACTAGACAGCGATATATTTACTTATATAGGTAGATATATACATAAATACATAAGACATCCAAGACTAAGGTACAAATACTCGTGTTCATCACACAAATATCTGCCCTCAGCGGGATTCGACCGGCGACCTTAAGTTTCGCAGTCAGGAGCTGTAACCACTACACCAAACCTCCGTCTGGTCTGGTCTTATAGAATTTTATACAATGAAACCTTCATAAGCCCATAAACAGTATTTGTCTGTGCGTAGTGACATATAGGTATCATCAAGCACAACGATGCTGTAACACGCGACTGCTCAGATATATTTTACACAAGTTCCCAGGCAAATGCCATTTCTTGTGAGCCTTTTGCTTTTTTTATCCAGCCGCAAGGAAATCGTTTAAGTTAACTCGTTTACTCGTGAAACTTGTCTCGAGCCGGATTACTGAGATAAAACTTAGTTAGGATGCTTCTATTAAAAGTGGAATTCAAAAAGTACTCTAATTTGTTAAATTAAATGTTACTGTTGGATTTTAATACGTTTTCAAATTCGTTATCAGGTTTTTATGAGCTTTGTTTGTTAGCAAATTGACTCGAGGGTGAAAGGAATTGGAAAAAATAGCATTTTATATAGATTATATTGAGCTTGATCTGGGAATTTAAACTTGGCCAATAAAACTATTGGTATCTCATACTATGTTGCATATCTACGATGGTCCAGTCGAAGCATGTGGGAGTAGTTTGGATACTCCAATGGCGCGACCGACACCTTGTCGGTAGTCGCCGAACTATGCGTATTAGCCCAGTCTCTTGTTCCTAACTTATAAAAAAAAAGCATAAATTTTGCTTGACTTTGCTTCTGTTAACCGAAATCTCCTTTTAACAACTTAAACGGAGTCATGGTAGTAGCTTTTTTCTCGACCTGATATCATATCACCATATCTTGGTATCCTTCTTCCCATATTTCTTTCTAAGATATTCTAAGAGGCTGTTATGTCGCAATAAAAACTGGTACTGCAATTAGAACGTACAAAAACAAAATAAACATGAATGTATATAACCAATGTATACTGCTCCTAATAGCTAAACTCAAAACCAATTTCCACGTCACAAAGCTGCGAAAACATAATTTACAAAGTCGTTCGTAAACGTATAAATATGACGTAACGAAATTCATAAACATCGCTATAGCTTTCTAATAAATCGAATCTCGATCGGTGACGTACCAGTGATTTATATTCAGAGGCAATTTGGTGGCATTTTTATGGCGATTCCCTCATACAGATGTGCCAAATGCGTCTGATAAATTTTACAGCACGCTGTATGCGCTGCTGATATGATAAACCGTTACGATCGCTCGCTGATTAGCTGATTGCGGTATGGATTTGTGGTTGAGAGGAGGCAGTAAAGATAACTTGCAAAATCAGCTCTGTATAGCTTCATTACTTTTATGGTTGCACGATAACAGAAGCTGTATTCCAAAATCGATGAGCGCATCTTTGTATGCATAAATAATGACAAAGTTATCCCTAACTAGACATGATCAATCCGTAGTGGCCAAGTGGTTCGAGCAGTCGTCTATGTTTGAACTTAAGTACAGTGATTAGCCACACCATGACCTACATACATTTGAGAAGTAATTCAAAAGGTGTGCTTGAGTAACGGCGTTACTTAAGCATAACTATACATACGTCTCATCATCATCATCATCATCAGCCCACTCTAGTCCACTGCTGGACCTAGGCTAGGTCTGCTAGGCCTCCCCTAATGGGCGCCATAGCGCCCTGTCTTCAGCTTGCCGCATCCAGCATCTGCCAGCAGTCCTTCGCAAATCGTCATCCCACCTGGTCGGAGGGCGACCTACACTACGTTTGCCTAGTCGAGGTCTCCACTGAAGAACGCGTTTACCCCAGCGGTTGTCGGTTCTTCGTGAGATATGGCGGGCCCACTGCCACTTCAGCTTGCTAATTCTTTGAGCTATTTCGATAACTTTGGTTCTCTGTCGGATGTATTCGTTGCGAATCTTATCCTTCAGAGAGACTCCGAGCATAGCTCTCTCCATAACTCGCTGAGCGACCTTAAACTGGGGGACCAGCCCTATCGTTCGTGTCCACGTCTCAGCTCCGTAGGTCATGACGCACTGATTGAAAACTTTAGTTTTCAAGCATTGCGGTATGGATGACGAGAAGACTCGACGTAGTTTCCCAATACGTAGTTACATACGTTTACAGGTTTACTTATGCAGGTTTCCTCGCGATGTTTTCCTTCACCGTAAAGCTCGTGGTCACTAATCACTATTATTCTATACTGAAGTTCAGAAAAATTCATTGGTGCAGTCGGGATTCGAACTTACGATCTTTGTGATGCAGGCCACTACTCAAACCACTCGACCACCACGGCTCGTATAATAATAATTTGAGTAACGTATAATTAAATAACTTATAATAACGTATAACGTATACATTTACAACGACAATTATTAACAAGTTAGTCGCAATATGCAAGCAACTTAAAAATATATTTATTGATATTTTTTACATTCTATATTTGAATAATACTGCTTGTATTAAATTCCTTGTTTAACTTATTTTAATTTATTTATAAGTTTTTACCTTATCGATTAATTATACTCATGAATGCAGAAAGAAGATTAGAAAACGTAAACATTGTGCTAAAGCCACTGTAAGTAAGAGTGGCTCTACTTTAATATTAATTTCTCGTTTTACATAAAAAATCCCGCACATGCGACCCTCAGAGGGTCTCATGCAAAAGTAATCGAAGGGCTTCGCTTTTCGCGCAATTAACCTCCGGCTCGTCCCTAGCTTCCGGGCGCGCACTTCCGCTGCCTGATGACTGGCAATACATGCTGTATTGATTAATAAAATATATACTGGTAACACTTACGCTTAGGGGGAATATATTCATACACTATGACGAAGCCATATTTCGCATCTCTTAAGAGATGCATACTCTTTCAATGAAATATTTTATAATAATGAAAAGTACGTACGTAAAATGTCTGTACTAATTAGTTTTCCTTAAGTTTATTGTGTGAGATTTATTACACTACGAGTCAAGGTGAAGGAAACAGATAAGTTTCAGAAGAAATCTGGAGATATACATATATATCATCACAAACAGTCCGTAACGGGATAAGGTCCGGTTTCGAGTACTCTTGATGTTCGTGTCCTTGTGTCCGATCGATTTGATCTATGTAGTTGGAGACGTATGTACATATTTCCTTCAGACACATTCGCGTTGTATATCTTTTGTTGCTAATCCCTTTCTAAATATCCAATCCAATGTGCATATACCTTTCGTTCTACATTCAAAAGATCTCTGAGGAAATGTAAATGTAACCACATTTCTGCCCTCGAATTCTAGGATCCTTGAATAAAAATATCATGTAACCGATGTAGTAATATAACGAAGGGACTATTGTTATTTAACAAATTAGAGTGTTTTTTAATTCCACTTGAGAGCAAACAAATGTGAAAATTATTTTCTTACAGCGTATTTTGAAGCGTTCCGTCTGGAATTGTATTGTTTCCCAGCACTCGAGATACAACGGAACTCCGGAAGGCGGTAATGAGCGCATACCCTCCACCTTCTCTACTCGAATGAGGTCGAATTACCATTGCATTGTTGTCCACACAAATCCTAGAAATGGAAAATAATATTTTATTGACATACAGGTAGGCAGAAGTGTATAGGTATTACCCACACACCCACTTTCCGCCAGAGATATATTAGGTGCCAACGTGACAGATGGCGAGTCCATGGCCGTTACTCAAGCACGACTATACATACGCCTTTGAATTGCTACTCAGACGTATGTAGGTTTCCTCACGATGTTTTCCTTCATCGTAAAGCTCGTGGTATGACTAAACACTGTACTTAAGTTCAGAAAAACGCATTGGTACAGTCGGGATTCGAACTTAATTGATAACTAACTACATAAAAAAATAACTAACTAAATTAAACAACTAAATAAAAAAGCCGTGGTGGAACGGCTTTTTTTATTTAGTTATTTAATTAAAATTAAAAAAGCTATCCGCAACACAAAAAAGTAATTCGACACAACCATCCACTTATACGTTACAAAAAGGCTCTATCCTTTATGTTCCCATAAAAAATTTATGGCCGTCCCTGCAAGCGGCAAATTGAATATCAAATCAGCACAATGAACTTTTAGGCTAAATTTAATGAAGTGTAACCGCAGTGCGGGCCGATGGAGGCAGGTAGGAAAATGATAAAATAAGATGTAGATAGAACACAATTCGCAGAGTGAGGGCCGGTAAAAGTAAATAGGCACGTCTTCTTAATTTTGAGAGCAGTGGTTCGAGTCTGCACGCGACGCAAAGATTGCAAGCTCAAAATCTGTCTTTACCAATGAGTTTTTGAGTAAAGTACAGTGATTAAGCACACCACGAGCTTTACGGGGGAGAAAAACATCGTGAGCTAACGCGCATACGCTTGAGAAGAAATACAAATATGTATTGTGCTTGAAAGATGGCGACGGGCTAGCCATCTGTCAAGTTGGCTTGCTATTACTTTGGGGATCCCTATGGAAATGCGGCAAATACGTATTATACAAACGAAACAAAATGTATGGTACTATCTCTGCCTTCGGTTTCGCCTGCGTAAAAATCGATAGTATATTGAGTATAATTTTATCTAGATTTATTTTCGGAACGAAACATATCCTAATTCCAGCTAATAATCCATCTTTGTGCCGTTCTGGCGTGATTAAGTAACAAACATCCGTACTTACAAACTTTTGCATTTATAATGAAGAACTTTAATTGGATGTAGCCAGGATGTGGGTCTGCGTAACAGCAATGGCGAAGCCTAATTCTGATGAATTACTAGATTTATTAAAGGTATTTTGCATAGCGTAGATTTGAATATTTTTTACATGAAGGTGACCTCACGGAGTGGCATAGTCGCTGTGCGACAAAACTCCTTAAATAAAGAGAAAAAAAAACATTAGAGGGATCAGCATGAATTCACCACCAATAACTCTTCGCCTAACACTTTCTACTGAATAAGTCTTCAACGCTTAGCTGCAGTGTGGATCATTAACAAAATCATGATGAGAATAATAAAAAATCCTGAATATTGTAGCCGTGGCGAACTTTCAGAAGAGTGGCCACTTAAATACTAAAATAGAATAAAATAATAAAACGCAAACAGAAGTTACCATCTCACCGCCTCCAACGGCAAACTAAAAGCAACTTTAATGAATCTTAATATCTGTGAAGGAAATATTTCAAGATGTTAGAGCTTCGTACTTAATGTAGCGTTATAAGATAAACGGTGTGATTACTGCGGTGAGATCGCTAGATGTTACATTATTTATGGGCTTTTAACCCTTCAAAAGTAATGTGCAGAATTTCATATTTGCCAGATAAGCGTGCGCATTTTTACTCGAGAGCTTGGGAGGCTAAGATTCCTCTTATCTTTTCCATTCACCCAAAAAAAGATAAATTGGTGTAGATCCGTTCGACGGTAACTCATTGGGTTACTAAATTCGAATTTCAAAAATCTGTATACCTAACCGCTCTATTCACAAACCGTAAGTAGAGTTGGTCATATCACTCACATTTTCCGGATATGTAGGGTAAGAGAGGTAGAGCATAACGGGTTTCCCGTTCGAATTCGGAGCTGCCCGACTGGGGCAGGACCTCCACCTTACAGAAGTCCGTAGCCAAATAACACATTTTTTTGTGTTGTGTTCCTACACGGTGAATAAGGTTTCCAGTAATGAGCTCCTTGGGGAGGGGGGAGGATTGTTACATTGTGTTGGAAGCAGAGGGATTAAACCCATTATGCTGCCAACACACTATAACTCTCCCAACACAGAGTGGCAACGCGCAAGTGATACTTCGGTATTGTGAGCGTAAATAGGCTACGGTAACCGTTTCCCATCAGGTGGGCCGTATGCTTGTTTGCCACTCTAGTTGTATAAAAAAAATAAAATGTATTTGGGTGGCATCGTGGGAGCCAATCTCTTGCTATCTGTGGCTGAGGATGCAGTCTACATTGTCTCGTTTACTGACACTTTCGCTGGCTTCTACACGATGTTTTCCTTCTTCGTCTCTTCGAGAAAGGTAGAGGTTTGATATGAGTTTAAAAAACTTTTCTCGTGAGTTGTTTGGTAATCGTGATTTGAACCTGCTGTTAAAAATCCTCATTCAATTTACTTTTGCTTTTGAAACAACATTCGACTGGCATTCTATGTTGACGCTAAAACACCGTAATTCTGGTAAACGAAAAGATCACCTTACTCATAAGAATGACGTTAATATGAATAATATTGTACAAAATCCTAGACTTTTAACCTTATATCCCAATGTTCCTTTCCCTCCCTTTATCCCTTTAAGTTAGTTTTAATACTAACTTCAGATGGAAATATATATACATACAAGCTATTTCGTAGCCCATAAAAACATTAACTTAATTTTAACCTTCCATTATAAGGCTCAGATTAAAAGAAATTAGTTTGTCGCTTAAATTAAAATTATCGCTCGAATGTTTTAAATTCATTAATTATTTTAATTAAGTCCCTTGTATCTCGGTGAGGAATGGCGAAATATTTCACCTTGCGTTTCGTTTCAATTTACCCACCAGGGGTATTATTTATGCACAATTTCCAGGAAATTTAATACGTTGCGTTGCTTTGATATGATTTGTAGTAAGCAGAATAAACCTTGCTGCAAGACGTTGTTATTAGTAATATGCATTTCTTTCAGATATCTTACTACAACATATAATAAAGCTGAATCTCTCACGGGGTAAACAGAGAGAGATTGAGAGAGGGATATAATGCTGACCATTGCCAAAACTTCGAGAGGAAAACTTCTATGTTTGAGAATAAATTCAAAGACGTTGTATAGTCGTGCTTAGGAAACGTCGATGGAAACCATTTGTCTCGTTGGTACTTAAATATATCTCCTATTGAAAAGAAGGAGATATATTTAATATATAATTATGAGTTTACAAGTTGATGGACCCTTCTGGGAGGGTGATAGGTAGGTAGGAGGGGGTAGGTACAAAAATGTGTTGAAACTATATGTAGGTATGTAATAAGCATGTGAAAAGAAGTCTTGGTTTAAAGGCAAACAATTCCAGTAGTTCTTACAAATAATACAAACTAAGCTGGACTTGTCATCGTGAAACTCAAGCACTATTCAGTGGTGAACTTTGTAGCAAAATGATTCTAATGACATTCATTATTAAACAGCTCGTGGCGCAATTCTCTATAACACAGAATTATTGCTTCCAACCTTCAGCGGGGGTTACTTTGAATGTAATATTATTTGTAATAAGGTCTATAATAGCGTGTGCTGCTACCCGGGATTACTGTGTACCAAGAGAAATATACTTTGAACGCAATAAGGTATTTAAATGAAAAATTAGAATGTTTTCTACAAAAATATTATGAAGAATCAACGTAATCACTAGTAAAAAGTATATAGACAAAAGTAAAAGCAAAGTGGCTAGATCTATATATTACACCATTGCCCGAGACAGGTTCTATGCCGAGTCTAAAGTATTTTTATGCGGTCTCTATATGAAAATAAGAAACAAATGAGGTACAGTGATTAGTCACAGCATGAGCTTTACGGTGGAGGAAAACATCGACCGGAAATCTACGTTTGAGAAGACATTCAAAGGTTGTATTGACTATACATACCTTGAGTAACGGAGATGGGATCGCTTTCGTTCTAACTCTAATCTATAAAGGAGACAGAAAACAAAACTTATACTATGCAAATTTATACTAATGTGCCCACGGATTCGCCGGTGTCAAATGTATCCCTACTAATATTATAAATGCGAAAGTAACTCTGTCTGTCTGTTACTTTTTCACGCCAACTACTGAACCGATTTAAATGAAATTTGGTACAGAGATAGCCTAGAGCTTGAAGAAGGACATAGGACTTTTTAATGCGAATAAGGGTTGTAAGGGGTTGCAATAGGGGATGAAAGTTTGTATGGAAGTTACGTATTTTTGAAGCTAGAAGCTTGAAACTTATTTTTTTATATTATTATACATATAAATTAATATTACATTCTAAGTTTGTAAAAAATTACACTTTATTTAGAAAAAAATATATGCTGCTTAATATCACTTTTCCGCGCGGACAAAGTCGCGGGCACAGCTGGTCATCTATACGTATAATGTTTAAAAATAAAATATAATTCATAATACTTCACAATAATTTAGCTTTCCTAGGTTGAAATAGTTTTTGAGTCTATCCATTACAAACAAACTATATTCTGTTCTAGTGGTCAAAGACCCTGGCTGTGTAGCTTGAGGTCGCGAGTTCGATTCCTGCTGAAGGTAGATATTTGCATGATGAACACGAGTATTTTTTCGTCAGAATTAAATGACCTATGTGTATCATTGTCTAGTTCCCCTAGTTTAGCTTAGTTTAGTACTTTATGAATAGATTAGACATTAACTGACATACAATTACTTCTTTCCTCCTTTATAATACAAGTCTAGATTAACACCCGAATAAATAAAGGATTAGAAAAGCTCTATAATGTTTAAACCCTTTTTCATAGTACAGTTTGAAAGTGTCTGCATCCTTCATCCTTCCCTGACATGTACATAAAATGCAACGTCAGCAAGTCGGAAACAAACAAAATGCAGGCAAACACGTGCGCTAGTCGGCTTGAACGGATCCTCACACTTTTGTGCCTCGCTACTTGACCCATATCCTACGTGTCTCCTGTACAGAACACAAAGCCCACCCCACGCAATTTAACACTTTGTTTTTCCTTCAAACACGGCAGAATATTCAATGTCGGCGGAAAATGAGTTGGAAGTTGCCATTTAGCGATTTACCACTCACTTGCGTCTGTAATAAGCTTCATATTCAAACGGCAGAGTGGCGCTTTGTAATGAATTTTTTATCCACTTCGGCCTACACTAGTTGCAATAATACATGAAATCTAAGCCCGAGCGACTTGATCTGTACATTCACAAACGAAATCTATTAAATATTAATATAAAAGGCTGCGTACATATGAATACAAAATACAAATGCTTCATCCAAGCGTACTTTTAATAATCTAGTCGCTGTTCAGACTTTGCAATGTTACACGAAAAACCGTTGTCCCTGTGTTTATACATTCAGTAATCTGAGATTTGGAGCATCGCCCTTCAAAGTCAAGGGCAACATTATTTACGCCAAGTTTTTTAAATGAAATATTCGCTACGATTTTAATATACATAGCACATTTATTCAAAATTAGTCTCTATTTTGTGTAACACAAAGGCCAGTATTCATAAAACTTATTCATGAAAGCTCGCATATATTAATACGTGCGTTAATAGAAAAACCGGCGGTTTACGTGCGGGTACGGGCGCCGGAGTATCAAATGAAATGAGGGAAAAGGCCAACTTTTGAGAGAATTTGTTGTGCCTTGATTTAGTTAATGTTACCAACTTTTAATTGGTTTAATAATTCACGTTTTCTGATAGCTATGTAAGGTATAAACTGATAACTTTTTCAATTATCGTCAGTGAAGTTTTGAATCGCGAGCATGATTGACGTTTCTCTTTTTGATGTTTTAATTAACAGTTATCATTCTAAAGTTGTATTTCAATGTTACGCATAAAAGTTTTTTGTAAAAGGATTGTATAATATTTTAATGCTTTATGGTATAGGATTGCCAAACCCTTGAAAATGAACCTGCAAAATCGAACATAAACTGGTGATATTATTTGCCACAAAAGTTCTAAATTTACAGAATGGATCTATGAAAGTCTTCTCCAATGTATGAAAAGTGGTTTTCTTACATTATTTTCTTTCACCATAAGGCTCGTTTTGTTCTAGTTCACTGTACTTAAGTTAAAAAAAAAACATACGAATATATAAATACATAAATAGTTTCGACTTGAAATCTTGACTTCGTAAAGTGACTTAAATCGCTACACCTCACTATATTTACACGCGTTGGATGAAAGATGATATTCGATTACCCAAATCAAGCCGCAAGCAAGGCTAGGGACTTGATATCTCCGCTGGCTAATTAAGTTTTACATTAGGACCTTACACATACAATTTTTAAGGATTTTTTATATATATCCTCACGCCTTCCCACAAGGGTCCCCGAAGGGGTAGGCAGAGGTGTATAGGTAGTACCCACACACCCACCTTCCGCTAGAGATATATCTTAGGGGCCAACGTGACAGATGGCGAGTCCATCGCCGTTACTCAAGCGACTATACGTACGCCTTTGAATTTCTTCTCAGACGTATGCAGGTTTCCAGCTCCATTTTTGTCGAAAATATAGGTATCTCGCAAAGTTCGGAAAATCGAAGAAAAATATTATTTTTAAGACGCAACCTGTATAATCCATATACGCAATTCATATAAAAACTAACTTCCATCGGAACAAAGGGCAACACCCTTTGCACCACACATGCTTGAAATTTATCAAACAACTTGCCCCAGTTCTTTGTTAGTCTAAATTAAACCGTTATTAGTCAAGGGTAAGGTCCATGATTTATATGTGTTTTTATGTGATTTTAGTTCCGTAACAACGGCCGGTGTAATTAGTGTAGGCATTAGTGTTGTGGGAATTGTGTGTGAATGTAGATTTGGGTGCGCTATGGTTAATGAAACTTTATTTTACGTGTAAGGCTGCCTTAAATCAACCATACATACATTGCATTAGTTATGTATTTGCTATAAAATAATTAGCATAGTATTAGAACAAAACTGCGTTTTAAAGAAGATAGGAAAAAAGAAAATAAGCTTCGACTTTTGATCAACTTAAAAAAAATTTTAAAGTTTCAATATTTTCTTTAAAAGTCTAATTATTTCTAACCAGCAAAAAATACACCAAATTAAAAAAAAAACTTTTTGTTGAATCACATATCAGTTATTCGAAAAAAAACAGGCAATGTTTACGTAATGAATGTAACATAAACGACCCCCCACGTACAATTTGACTAAACGTCAACGGGTCATTAACCCCGCTCGCGGTTGACCGATTGGATCCGACGAAGCCCAATAGAACAATTCACTCGCAAAATTAAACTGTCGGCGGTAGGTGTTGTTTGTTAGTCTGTTAATAACTGATGGCCGTGATATAATGTCATTGTGTTCGTTAGCTGATTATGTTTTAGGATTAAGGATTTTTAACATTTTTCAAAAGTCCCAATCATTAGAGATAAATTTTGACTGTACGCTTTGTGAACATTTAGAACATTTCCAATATTTCTAGACACAGTTGAGGTACTAATGTAGGTTACACGATACTTAGATGTCGACAATCCTCTAAAGAAATTGGCCACACTTCCTCAGCCGCGTGGCAGAGCCTTAGTCGCTGTAGGAACATTTAAATAAAATTCAGCAGTCTGAAATATTCGTGTCTGTCTTTTCTGACAAAAATGTATTGTTCAAAAGAACGAATCCCCATTTTAGATATATGAAACCGTTGTACCGTACTTCTTAACCTCATAGATTCGTAGCAAATATGATATAACACTTAGTGTTTTCGTAGAATTCCGTAGCACGTCGTAGCATTCGCCGTAGTTTATGTTTCCAATAATTTTAAAATATCTAACGTGACGCAAATTTTAAGCTACGTTTGTTCGTAGAACACGTCGTAGCGCTACGACGTAGCGAATTCTGAGGCGAGCGTTATTAAATAAATAACATGCTTTATTTCCTTCACAACGGCTTTAATTACATTTAAGGTTAATTTAATTAGAAGTTGGAGAATTTGGTGTACGATATCATTGGATTAAAACTTTTAACAAGTATTACTCTAGTACATTATGAAAGTTTTTCAAGGCATTTATATAAATTAGGTGGTTTATGCGAGTGATGATGTAACATGCATGGTATACAAGTGATACTTCGGTATCGTGAGCGTGAGAAGGCGTGAGGATATATATATATATACATATATATATATATATATATCACATACATTAACTTAACGCTTGTGGACCGCGGGAACCTGCTAGTTTATTGTAATTTCAAATCCAACTTAAGTTTATTAACGAAAATTTAAATTTCCCATTAATACTGTCCCTGTCATTAGGAGCACGTGAGTGGAGTAGTGTACAGGGTGTTTATTAAGCGATACAATCTCCGACCCGCTATGAATATTCATCGGCCGCTACGCTGTCCGTGTGTCGTGCTGTATATTTTTTAATGTTGAATATTCTGCATATAGTTGGAGCACCCTGTGTTCATTTTATAGATGTTTGTAGCAGAAAAAGACTGATGTGTTCAAGAAAACGATTGTCGTTTGATAAATGTGTGTTGGGGGTGCTATGTATGAGGTTGCAGTTTAGGAGAAGTCAAAGGAATGTTCTTATAAATGTTTATTAATGTTACACAGTATTTTATATTTGAATGTTAAATGTTAATATAATGTTGATGAATGCACGCAATCGCCGTGGCTGCGTTAATTGCACTGATATTAAAATGCTTGGCGATTACTTAGATCGGCGCGTGTCATAGAGGTGTTCGGTTACAATACACCGAACAATGTGCGTTTAAATTGTTTAGACATTTAGATTTGCATTGAACTAATTTGTTTAAAATTCTAGCTATTCTCTTTGACATTATGCCTAGTGCGGATATGATGAATCTGACAAGAGAATGAAAACTTGTGTCCGAGATACGGCTACAGGCTCGTAATTTGTCACCTTTGTATCTAAATATATATCCTTGTTGTCAATTCTGTTGTATAAAAACCCAGTACTTTTCCGTACCCCTGGAAATGTACTGCAAATTTTATGATGATGCGTTGTAGTAGTTAACACCTGAAAGCGTAACAAACTGACTCCTTTTCGCATTTATATTATTAGTTACGACGAGCTGTTCCCAGCGGATAGGTTTTCGTTAAATATCTTTGGTAGATTCCGTGGTGGCCGAGTGGTTCGAGCAGTTGCCTGCGACGCAAAGGTCGCAAGTTCGAATCCCGACTGTACCAATGAGTTTTTCTGAACTTAAGTACAGTGATTAGTCACACCACGAGCTTTACGGTGAAGGAAAACATCGAGACGTCTCTGCATACGTCTGAGAAAAAATTCAAAGGCGTATGTATAGTCGTGCTTCAGTAACGGCGATGGACTCGCCATCTGTCACGTTGGCACCTTGTATACCTCTGGCGGAAAGTGGGTGTGTGGGTATTACCTAAACACCTCTGCCTACCCCTTCGGCGACCCTTGTGGGGAGGCGTGAGGATATATTATATTATTATATATGACATTTTTATGGAATTTTTATATTAAGTAACACATATGCTATATGTTAATGCAGCGATTAATCTATCACTGTGCCGAATTTCATTCAATTATGTTAAGCCGAGATTGAGGCCCAAGCTCTCAAAAATCGCGATTATACATCTCGTCTATAATATTATTACAGATGTCATTAGAAATGATGAGTGAAGAAAGATTGACGAAACAGATATACAAAGCAAAAGTGTGTGCAAGAAGAGGTAGAGGTAGGCCACGTTCCAACTACCTGGATCAAATCGATCGGACGCTCAAAGACGGGAACGATAAGAGTACTCGAAACCGACGAGCATGTATGAAGAGACTGATGAATGTGACGAAGCGAAAGAGGTATGTAAGTCTAGAGAGAATTGGCGCTCTATACACTCTGCTTACCCCGTTAGGGACTTGGCGTGATGATATGTATGTATGTCATTAGAACAAAGAATGAAAGAATTCAATTTTCTTGTTTCTTTCTTTTTATTATAGCAATGGTATAACGTGATAAATGCCTGTAATGATGTTGACGTCTCGCACATACGTCATCAAGCCACATAGACAAAACCCAGGCTTCTCCCACCCGACCACATATAATACTAGCTATTAATTATATTAAGAACGCCATTTATCGTAGCCTTTGTAATAAACAGAGGTCTGTTTCATCAACGTGTTAGGAAGGGACGATTCTATGTAATCGATTTAGAACTCAATGGATTTTTGTATAGATCTATGTTAGTATGGCCTTCAGTTTAATTAAGTTGAAATTAGGGTGTGTGAGAAATTAAAAACCTCTGCTTATCCCTTCAGGGATCCTTGAGGGAAGGCGTGAAGATATATAGCATTGTTGTATCAGTTTTAGAATAACAGATTTCTTAGCGAATACGATTCGATAGCATATTTGGCTATTATTTTCCGAACTTAAAAATAGTGTTTAATCAAACCACAAGCTTTATGGTAAAGGAAAACATTGAGAGGATATACTTTTAATACGTTTGAGACGAAATTCAGAGAAGTGCTTTTTGTTAGCGAGTATAGCGAGTTACGGCGATAGACTCGCCATCCGCACATTAAGCTGGCACCCCAAATATATCTCCAAAAGTGGATGTGTACACACCGCCACCTTTGAGCACCCTTGTGGGAAAACGCGAAAATAAATATATATATATATATATATATATATATAGACCTATGAACTTCTTACGATAAGATGAAAAGTTCTAGCTACAAAAATGCTCTGCGAAAATAAAAAGTTTATTTTTGCGGTCAGTAAATAACCGATAGGCCTGTTATCAGAGCACACCAGCGAAGCTTCAAGCCATTTTAAAATACGACCCCGGCCGAGAGACCCCGCTTTATGTACCGTGAAGATAACTACCGTTGTTTACGCTTCAAGGTGAATTTATGTGATGATATCGTGTGTCTACTGAGCTATGGGGTTACATTGCATTCTTGAATAGCAACACTGCTATTAAACCCGACACTGCATGCATATAAACTAGATTATGTACATTGCATTTGGCTGAGTTTGGGTAGTCTCGTACAACAAAGATTGCAAGCTCAAATCCTGCCTGTACCAATGAGTTTTTCCTCTTAAGTACCTACAAATATTAGTCACATCACGTTATTTACGATGAAGGAAAATATAAGATGAAACCTATGTTAAGAAAGAAATTGAAGTTCTGGTCGTACATTTAAATACAATTTGGTCAAATATTTAATTAACTTACAAATATTAAAATAAATTAACACAGTTGGTAAATAACGAAACAAAACAATACATACATATTATCACGCCGAGTCCCTAACAGGGTAGGCAGAAAGTATAGAGCGCCAGTTATCTCTAGACTTACATACCTCTTTCGCTTCGTCCACAGTTATCACTCTCTTCATACATGCTCCTCGGTTTCGAGTACTCTTGACGTTAATTTTTTTATCTTCTAGATCAAATCTATTGAATACACGAGGAGATGGGAACGTCAAGAGTAGAAACTGATGAATGTGGATAATGTAAAAGAGCTCCGTAATTCTAGAAGGAACTGGCGCTTTACTCTCCCTGCCTACACCTTGAATTACTCGCCGTGATTATCCATCTAGAATGCAATTCTGACGTGCACTCACCTAAATCTCCTCAGACGTATGCATTTTCCATCGGTATTTCCAGTTAAGTACGTATGGCAATTAAACGTCCAATCACGGTTGAAAACTGCATATCCATACTTTACATTTAAATACGTAAAGCTTTTTATTCAAAGTGTCTCCTTTCAAAAGTACTTTAAACCACTGCTTTCGTAGTAGTAATTCCTTTAGAACATCTTCTACTGCCCAGAGTATACTCGTTCTGAGATTAGGTCGTAGAATGGTCGATAATAGAATATGTATCCCCATTTACGCTGCATGCCTGTGATTTCAGTGAGTGTAGTGTAGTAAAATAATAAAAGTTTGTTTCTAGTTCAGCGTGAATTTAATTTTCAATTCCCGAAGGGGTTATGCAGAGCTATATCCGGTGAACGGGAAATGTGGCGCGTCCATCGCCGTTAGTCAAGCACGTCTAGTTTTTGACGTCTTTGATTTTTCTCTGAAACGTTTACATGACATTTTTCATTATATATTTATCTATCAAACATTTTGATTAAAGTTAGTTAGCTCGCTTACTTTAATCATTACGCTAGTTTATAAAAGCCGGCCACAATAGTTATAAATAACATTAATGTGACGTGTTAACAGACTTGTTTTAAAGTTCCACAAATTTCTGCTCGATTGGTAGTACTCAAAGAGAAGAGTGCAATTATAGATGCATTGCAAGAAAAAATACATAAAGATAGAAAAATAGTTATTTTAAATTAAGCAATATTCATATATGTTTGAATATTTAACATGAGTTTTCAAATTAAACTATAAGGAATACAAAGCAAATGTATTGACTGTAAAGCAATTATAGACCATAATAATAATTAAATTGTTTGTATAATTTACCTATTAAAGGATACGACTCATAAGTTACCTGTAAGAAAATATAACTGCTTAGCCTCGGATCTGGTGTGAGTTATTTCGCTTACCAATAAAGCCACCCACCAATATTAATTTTGACATCAAAATAGCATAAAAGGCCGTCTTCAAGCCGGACATGTCTTACCAATCGACCAAGTTATTTCTGCTGACCCTCTCTATGTTCGGTAGGCTCGGCACGTTCGTCTCGGTCCGTACTTCAAATGGATTATACTGCCTTTGTCGTAAATTTTATGACTTCAAAAATTAGTTGCCGTGAGCTGACTGTGTTTGGACACCGCTGGCAAATTGTTTTAACATCGTTTTGGAACCGGTCGATAATTCTGGTCCGATATCTTATCTAGAGAGCCGTGGTGGCCGAGTAGTTCGAGCAGTTGCCTGCGACGCAAAGGTCGCAAGTTCGAATCCCGACTGTACCAATGTGTTTTTCTAAACTTAAGTACAGTGATTAGTCACACCACGAGCTTTACGGTGAAGGAAAACATCGAGAGGAAACCTGCATACGTCTGAGAAGAAATTCAAAAGGCGTATGTATAGTCGTGCTTGAGTAACGGCGATGGACTCGCCATCTGTCACGTTGGCACTCTGTCTTGCAATTTCTATCGGACCCGCTCCATCTATTTTCCTATTGTTATAGTCAACTTAATTGAAAGCAACAAAGCCAAATGAAGGTACCAGTCTTTTCATCCAGGCTTTTCATCTACAATTAAATAAAAAATAATTCATTAAAACTGGATTAATCTTATGAAGTGCGTCTATGTTGCTTTAACTCATAAAGACTAGTTTGAGACCACTTTAAGGGCAATTTAGTTCTTCCGGACTACTTCAGTTTTCGTAAGTTAAATAAGTATCGTGGTATTATGAGCTAAAGGGTGTAGGCAAATATCGAGAGGAAACCTGCATACGTTTAAGAAGAACTTGCAAACTTGACTCTCCGTTCACCCTTTTTGGGAATCCTTTTGTGAAGGAAATTAATACAATGATAAGTAAAATGATATTAGCTGATAATGGTTTTATAGGGTGTTCTTAAAAGCGGCAGTAAATTAAGGCTTTCATATAATGCGGCCAGCGCAGCGTACCGTCCAGCTACCGCCGCGGGCTAAGTGACAGGCGATAAGCGAGTAACATAAATTATACACGATGCTTAAATGAAGTAGTAAAATGTATAAGTATTACATACTTCTAGGTAGGTATTCTTGTAATCTTGTTCTAAAAGAACAGAAAATATTTACTCTGCAACTGTTGCAACTGCAACAATAATGCAGTAGACAGCATTTCGTTGTTTTTAAATGAGATCTGATCTGAGACTGCTATTTAGTTCAGAAAATATCCAAATCACGTTGAAAAGATCGCCAGAGCCCACATTTATGGATCTTTTATTATCAAATCGTCAAAAAGACTGGCGCTCTGTAACTACAAATTTAGTTCACATATTCATTAAACATTTCATACACGCCTCTCGAATTTTCTAACCTTTCGTTTTAATCATGACGGCTTAACTATTCATAATTCTACCGTTAACATTACTTTGCTCTGGGGCACAAAACTAATTACAACAATTGCAAACTACAGCTTTTATAAATATTTAAAACGTTATCGCGAATTAATTGCTACTGCAATATCCAGTCATATATCGTGTGTCCTCAAGCATATGGCTTGTAAACTGGACCATATCACATGTGATTTACAACCAACCACGCCAAGCAAAATTTATAGCATGTTTATGTGTCCAACGAATATTGCAGTATATCATATGCTATGCCTTACGGTGAACATGCAACAGACTGACAGTCCTGCAACAACCAGCTTCCATTCCTCGATCTGCACCAATAAGCTTTTTCAACTTAATTACCATAATTTGTCATACCACGAGCCCTGTCTGTTACGGCGTGTCTACGACACATCTGAGAAGCATTAAAAAACGGTGTATATACGTGAAAAAAGTAACGTTGACATGCCTTGCGTTGGGATCATTGTATCTCCGAAGAAATGTAGGTGTTATTGCCTATAGCTTTTAGGAAAGCATGAAGACTTGTTGAAGAAGAACTCGACATGAACATTACCTTAATACCAATATTTAACTTATCAAAGAAGGTATTATTATAACGTTAATTTTACGAGATGAGTATTCTTAACGAGCGAGTGTGTATGACGAATGTGACGAAAGACTGATGAATGTGGATGTCTTTGTGAAATGCACCTGTAGGTAAGTCTAGAGAGGACTGCCGGACTATTTAACTCTCTGTCTATCCAGTAAGAGAGTCGTCGTGATGGTATGTACATAGGTATGTACGTATGGAACAAGGTGACAAGAGTAAGAAGTAGAAAGAAATAGAGAATATAGTACAACATTTTTTTATATAATATGAATGCCACAAAAGATAAAGGTTGAACGTACTCCATTTCAATTTCCCCAAACGCGCATTGATGATTAAAGGTTCGCCCTTTTCAATGTTACTTTCATCATAGTTTTATACGTAGTTCTTAAGAAACACGTTACTTTGAACGCATATTATTTACTTAAGTTAAAAGGTATCGGATATATTTTGTTTATGCTGATATTTTATAAAAACCTTCAGCCAGTTTCTTTGTAAATCTACTTGCTTCGACTTGCGGTCCATATTTTTTTAACATTATTAGTTTTATACTGGCAATAGCTGCGATAACACATAAATAGTATTTATTTTGGGTTATACTTTGTCTAGGTACTTTTCGAACTCTTAACAACGTGTAAGGAAAGTTTCATGCTGAAGAGTATGTAGTTAAGCGTAAACTCACTTTCGCATCCTACTTATATTATAAATGCGAAAGTTTGTGAGCATGTTTACTCCTCTTTCACACAAAAACAATTGAACGGAATGAGATGAAATTAGGAACAGAAGTAGATTATTGGCTGGATGACATGTATACATATCATCACGCCGAGTTCTTAACGGGGTAGGCAGAGAGAGTAGAGCGCCAAATACAAATAACAATGTACCAGCGCTGCAGCGGGGACGGACGAGTTGCCACGTGGGCACTCCCTATAAGCCGTTCGGCCTATGCGCATCGAATAGAATTGCAGCGGAAGGGCTGGCAGGATCGCGACGTGCACGCTTCAACTATGCAGATGATGATGCAGACTATCCCGCATAGCCCCTATCTATATATCTACCAAAGAAACTTAAATTTGCGCGGGCGCGACCGCGGGGCATTGCTTGCTTATAATAATAGTTTCACTATAAGATTATTGCATGTATGTCCATTTTTATTGTGCTAAGAGAACAAGATAGCCTGAAACTTTATTGTCATAAAAAACCTCTTGAATAAATAATCTATTTTTCAAGTACTACACGTGTTATATGTGAATATGAAATAAAAAAAATGTGTCATTATAAATATATGAAAATATTTTATTGTTTCAGGTAATCAAGCTCGTGGAATAAATTTCAGAGGAAAGCGCATGGTGCTTATTTATTTTAGTGGTTAGTAACACATATTTTATGTATTTACCTACTTTCATATGACCTCGCCGAGTCCTTAACGGGGTAGACAGAGAGTGTAGAGCGCCAGTTCTCTCTAGACTCACATACTTCTTTCGCTTCGTCCACATCCATCAGTCTCTTCACAAATGCTCGCCGCTTTCGAGTACTGGTTAGTAACATGTATTCAAAGTATTAAATTGCAATAGCTTCTAGCATATTTTATGGGTGCTCCTTTAATGTGTTGGGACTACAATACCATATAATTATTTAAAATTATTACCTATGTAACCGACTACCTAAAAAAATTTTTATGAATCGTTTTCTATAGGATTTTTTTGGAACGCATGTAGTTAATTTTCCAGATTTATATCAGATACAGAAGTCCCATCTTAATAATAGGGTTGTGAAGTTCTTGATACGATGTAAATATTCTTGTGGAAAGCACTTAATATTCATTTATGCTAACTACAGCGACATCTGTCGGTGGGACAAAGGAAGTCATTATGCTAGTTACAAATTGATACTGGTAGTTAGGCTATTCCAGATTTGTTAGCATGTTATGAATTCAAATATACATGGTAGGTACTCGCTGGCTACAATTGGAGATTATGAGCAGAGAGATAAACATGCCCATGCCACCTCATGAAATCTTGATGCCGTGGTGGTTGAGCAGCTTGAATAGTTACTGTGACACAAATATTACAATTTTGAATCCCGCCTGGCCAATGCGCTTTTCTGAACTTAAATATAGCGATTAATCACACAAGAGCTTTACGATGAAGGCTTTGAGAAGGTATAGAAGAAACCTGAAAACGCCTAAAAAATAATTCAAGTCATTATGTATACATACGTCCGTTATACGTAACTCGCCACCTGTCAAGTTAGCACCTACACATATTTCAGTCAAAAATATTTTTTTGTAACACCTCTGCGTACCATTTTGTGGACCCTTGTCATAAGGCATTTAGATAAATATGCAACGCCCAAGTTGAGTGGTTCACTATACATAGCTTGCAACATCGATTTGGGTGAATAAGAAAAAGCTAATAAAATTGGCAGTCAATATATATAATATACATCACAATTCATAAGTAACAACTCATATAGTAAAAAGCGAAATAACTATTTTCACATTTATAATAGCACTTCTACATTAGTATGAAACTTCAGGGATTTACATATAATAAAAACTAAACTAAAAAAAATGAAAATAGGTAAAGGTAAAAAACGAAAACTATACTACTTAATTACTCTGCCGGGGCTTCTTCTACTGGGGTTTCATCAGCAGGAGGCTCTTCCGCTGGAACTTCAGCACCAACTTCCGGTGCTTCAGCTCCTTCTGTAGCTTCTGCCTCACCTGGTACTGCTTCTGGAACTTCAGCACCCTCTGATTCTGCTGGAATTTCTCCTTCTGGAGCTTCCGATGGAGGTGGTGCTTCCTCACCCGTTGCCTCTGCTTCGGCAGCAGGTGCTTCCTCTGCCTGTACTTCAGTCGCTTCTACGGGCTCTTCAGTGGGTGGGGCAACGTGCGCTTCACTCTGTTTAGCTGCCACTTCCTCTTTAGCAACTTCTGGTTCAGGCGGTGGCGGAGGTATTGGCGCTACAACCTGTTGAGCCGGCGTAGGTTCTTCTTTCTTCTCCGCTTTCTTTTCTTTCTTCCGCTCCAGAGGCAAAAATAGCTTATATTCTTGTGGCAACTCATCCTCAGTGTATAGCCGTTCGCTGAAGTAAATTCTTCGTAGCCGAGCATTTGCATGCACTTGAACTCTCAGTGTTTCTATAAACTGCGAGCCATAAGCTCTTCTCGTAAAGTCAGCTAGATTAAACTGTATCTGATTCCAACCACCGGCTAATCCAATAGGCATGCTTGTGCAAAATGGCTTTATTTTTGTTGTCGATTGGAAATTGGAAATTCTAAAACGTCTTCGCATGTTTTTATCGTCGAGCACCGTTATTTCGAAGGAAAAATATCTCTTAAGATTTTTCACAATCATTACAAGAAAGGGCAATTTTATCCCCAGAACTTGATTTCTCTTTGGACATGTTATAAACGTAGTAGCGACGTTTGTGCTTACGATTTCCAGCACTAATGAGTTCACTTCGGAGTCTGTAAGTCGCTTTATGTGGCCATTTTTCACTTCCATGTCCCATATGCTTAAGGGGTTTGATCCACAACTATAAAAGATGGATAATAGACCATTTTGATAAGTATTTTTGAACATGATTTATATGCAACTACAACAAATATGTTTTATTTACAGCGCTTGACACTCCCTGCCCTTTTGACGTACCGATGTGACACTTTATTTTTCATAAAATAAAATATTAGAACTAAATATTAAAACTTCCTTGGGGTGTTGATAAATTTATTAAAGGCGATTGATCTATTTACGGAATTGTAGTTATGTAGATATTTATCGACATATAATTTTATAATACACAAAACTGTATACAGTTATGTGTATTATCGAAAAATTATAATCTTATTCATAAAAATCAATCGCTATCGTTGGTCTCTTAAAAGTAGATGAAATATTTTGTGTGTATTTGCATGGATTCCATGGATGGCTAAGATTCAACTTTTGGACCATATAAGTGGCGTCTCAATATTGTTCGTTTTTCTTTTACCAAACGAAGCTAAGCGAAACCGCTCGTTTCAACCAGAAAATGAAAAATGACAATCAAATTCAAACATGCTTGAAACTATAATTAAATAAGTTATTATATTTAATTACTCTTAAGTTTATCATTCCGTTGGTGTGGCAGTTTATTCGGGTGGAGGCTCTTCCGGGGAAGGCTCAGCGGTATTTTCATTTCCGTCGCCAGGTGTATCTTGAGCTTGTGCCTCGGCAGGTGTGGTTGTTTCAGTTGGAGCCTCGAGTGGTTCTTGAGCTTGAGTTTCATCACCCGGAGTGTCTACGGGTGTATCTTCTGGTTGGTCAGCATGAGCTTCATCTGGAGCACCTTCACGATCCTCTACTCGATCACCTTCTGCCGGCACGGGTGTTTCGTCACCCTCTTGTGCAATCACACTAGCCCTCGCCATTTCTTCTTCTTTAACATCCACAATTATCTCCTTTGATGGTCTCACTTGAGTCGCTGACTGTCGAGCTTGTGACAACGACTTCTTCACAGAGTGAATAGATGTTTTTGAACTTGGCTGGAGAACCATTACACTAGGTGGCTTCTCTACTAATGCAGCTATGACGGCCTCGTGATGCGATGTCGAGGGCTGAACAGTCTCCTGTGGCTCTTCTGCCGCCTTCTTCTGCTTTTTACCTTTTTCACCTTTAGCACCGAGAGGAAAATACAGCCTATACTCAGGTGGTAGCTGATCTTCAGACATTAATCTTTCTGCAAAATAAATGCGCCTCAAGCGGATGTTTGCATTGATTTTCAGTTTTTGAACTTCTACGAACTGTTTCTTGTACGCGCGTCGAGTAAACTCGGCCAAGTTGAACTGAATTTGATTCCAACCATCGGCAAGACCAATAGGCATTACGGTGCAGAGTGGTAACACTTGTGTTGTACTCTGGAAGTTAGACACGCGAAACCTCCGCCTGGTATTAGTCTCATCCAGTATAGTAACTTCAAACGAGAAATACTTTTTCAAATTCTTCACAATCATCACTAGAAAGGGCATATGTATCCCCAGAACTTGTTTGCCTTTTGGGCACGTCATGTACGTTGTGCTTATGTTAGTTCCACATATGTCCAGCACCATTGACTTTATATCTTGGTCTAAGAATCGTGAAATGTATCCATCTTGAGTGCGGGTCTCCCATATTGCTAAAGGCTTCGCGCCACAGCTGTAGAAAACTGTCAGATTACCGCGTTGATACGAATCTCGATACATTTTCACTTATGTTAATTACTTTATAATTATAATAATTTTCCATGCAAAATCAATTCAATTCTTCTTCTTTGTCCAGAGTGTGATCTAACAATATTGACAAGCGTTATGTCATAATTTGCGCATTTGTTGTAACCATAGAGATAATTCTATTGTCTTTGGGTTTACTTTCATCACTATACTTCCTGTCTTCCAGGCGATGCTATTTTGTAATATAATACAAATTTATCTAAGCTGCATGATTTAAATAAATTCAATAAATACATAATTTTGAATATTAGCTTCGCGTATATTTCGTGGAAACACGTCTTTCAAAGATCCCCGAATTCAGCCCTATGATATGTACGTACACTCAATGTGACTGGTCCTCTGAAAAATATATTCATACACATACTTACATACATATCATCGCGCCGAGTCCCTAACGGGGTAGGCAGTCAGTAAAGAGCGCCAGTTTTGTTCATATTCTCATCGTATTTTCTATACCAACATTTTATTATTAAATAGAGATCTATTGTCAATGCAAGCTAGGTGAAAGACCTTTGAAACTCACTTGAGACGCGGCGCCGGCGGAAATTAGCGTTTTTGAACGCCCCAAATATTCCCCCCTCCACTTAACCACACTTCATAACGGTTCCCTCATAAATTGGTGACAAATCACGTAGACAAGATACGGCGCAAGTACCATCCGTTGAAAGCACACATTGCAATATTCAAATGACGCATACATCTTAAATGATACAGAATTCTTTCAATGAAAAAAGGTCTTTGGAATATATTAAAGTGCGGATAGATATAACGAATGTAACACAAATAAGTAAGGACATTAAGACTAGGTTAAATATTTTATTATAAATATTTTTCTTCTCGCCTTCTTACACCAGTTTTCGGTGGGATAGGAAAGGCTTCAGTAATAATATACGACTTCACAAATACTTCAATTTTCGATCGATATACTTTAGGTGCCAACGTGAGAGATCGCGAGTCGATCGGCTTTACGGCGAACGACTATACATACGTCTTTGGATTTGTTCCCAAGCGTATACAAGTTCCTTTTCGATGTTTTCCTCAACCGCAAAGTTCGTGGTGTGACTAATCATCGTACTTAAGTTTAGAAAATACGATCAATTACTTTCCTTCGACCATATTGCACACGACGCTAAAATACAAAGCTGTTTATCCTTCGAGTCACAAATCTCTGTTTCCTATGACAGTCATAGTTACTGAATATAGCAAAAAACATATAACGAGGCCGTCACTCATAAACAGAAGAAAAACTTCCAAGGATACGTAGAAATAAAACTTTTGAAAGAAAAGCTCGCTTTCCCCGTGATTTATCTAGCCATTTGTCATCCTCGACACTACGAAAATATGTCACGGAAGCCCACGAGCAGGGCTCACACACGGATCGTAACGAATATAATATTTTTGTCGTAGAAATCACGTGACTTTTCCACTATAGTGAGCACCCTTAGAGACACACCGCGCTAACAAAAAACACGAGGAGACAGGGAACAAAAGGAAAATGAAAAAGTGCTTTTCGACTGTCATGCTAAGGAGTGCATGGGCGTGTTTGCGCTGCTATATAGGCTTATGGCGCGTTATAGAGCTGGGGATGTGCCTTGCCACTTGCCACATATAATTTGTATCCGCGTGTTGAGAATGCTCTGCGTTTTTATGGGCCAAGGGAGCGCTACGCAGCTTAGCTACCTACCTGATTCTTTGAAACGAATGACGTAGAAATCTGTAAAGGATACCTGGAAGAGTTTTAATACACTTTCAGTGAATATATAGAATTTTAGTTATCACTTTCTGTTATTTATTAATCTATGTACCTACTTATGAGCTAACTTATATAAATACCCTTAATTATATAAGAGTAATCGTTAATCTGAAAAAATATTGCAAGTAATTAAATAATAATGAAAACCTTGGAGCAAATCCGCATGAATCGACCTAGCCTCAGACTATATTATTTACACATCCCAAAATATTTTTTTTCCGTAGAATATCCCTTGTTGCTTCTGGCTAGTCATTTAAAAAAAACGATTTCCATGTATATTGCTCGTATTTTGCGTAAACTAGAGAGAGACACTTTAAACTAGAGAGAGAGACTTTATAGATATTTTCATAACTTTATCATAAATACAGGCTAAAATATTATCTAAATCTCAAATACAATGAATGGTGTAACAAAAACCGTTTAACTATACGACAAGTTGTAGCACGAACCCATTACAGCGATAGGTTTACGACAAAAACGCGACGATAATTTCGCTCGTGGGTACCGTACCTTACCCCCAGCGAGCCTCCAAGTTCCCTGGTCTCATTCGTTACAGCCCTGGAAGTATCTCGACGCTAATAGACTCATAATAAACACTCTTTATGAGAATAGAATTGTTCTATGGAAATCCACAACCGGGATATAACGTAACTTTTGCGTTCTCTTCTTAAATATGTCTTTTATCTATAGATTTCTTTGTTCCAATTTCGTATGATGTTGTTATGTGGGTTGTGGGTTGTGGGTATGTGGGTACTACCTATACACCTCTGCCTACCCCTTCGGAGATCCTTATGGGCGTGAGGATGTATTATTATTATTTATAGTAGCCACAATTGGTCTCGGTCTCGAAACACGATACAAGCCAGCAAGTTTGCAGCGAAACCTGTTACGAATTCCGTTCAGCAAAAGAAGTAATTGATTTGGTTATCCGTAACGTTTTAATATTCGCTAACAGCACCAAGTTACGGCCGGTCCCGCTTGGAAATAATCGTTGTCGCTAGCCGGACTAGAAACAATGTATCGAAATTAATATCCGGCCTCGAGCGAACAATTTGTCCTCTAGGAATGCGGATAATTAAACGGCCCGACGTCTTCTAGCTTATATAAAACTAAAAATACATTTCGTTACACCGCACAGGAATGTAGTTACTCTAATATAAAAATAACTGGGCACAACGAACTGTTTTAGCGAATTATGTCAGGAATTTGCTAGAAAATACGTCGCAGGCGAAGTAAATGAACGCAGTGTTGTTGTTTTGTTATTTATACAGATAGGACCACGGAAGCTGATTCTTATTAGAATTGCCAGATGTTGAATGTAAGTTTCCATTTCTAGAAATATGTGGTATCTTTTTGGTATCTCGGTTCCGGCAATAAAAGTATTCATCAAAAGTCTAGCTATACGTCAGACGTAGAGCAGTGCGCTGCGCAATGCATTCGCCCTGATAAAGGCGGACATATTACCGTGTCGAATCGAGTGAATAGGAGCTCGAGAATTCAGTTCATTACGTTCTTACAGTCATAGTGAATAAAGCGATCCATCCATCCTTCTTCACTCGCGTGTGGTAATTTAAAAGTTCGATTAAGTTACTGTTTCGTTGGCGGCAGCATTAGATAAATACCAATAAACCCCGCAGCGCGACCTCAATACAAAATCAATGTCATTACGGTATTATGAGAGAAAACGCGACATAAGCCGCGATTTTCTTTACAGGGAAAGCTAATAAGCTTTTAATATTCGTCTTTTTCTCTTGCGCTATGTGAGTGGGTTGAAGTTTTACAGCTATCTGATTGGGTCTCGAGCTGTGTTCTGGTCTTTGACAAGTGAATTGAATAATGCTATCGTAAAAATGCTATTACAAACTTAACTTAAACTTAAATTAACTTGACGTGACTCGCGGTTTTACCCGTTAAACATTTTTCAATAGTACATTGTTTTTCTGGAATATAATATATATCCAGATAATATCTAATATCAGATAATATGTTTGAAAAATCTGTAAAGTAGTTTTTGCGATAAAGAGTATAAAATAAACAATTGCCTCTTTTTTATTACATTTGTTTAGGTAACATACATACATACATATAATCACGCCTCTTTCCCGTAGAGACCACTACTTTCCACTTGCTACGATCCTTACATACTTCTTTCACTTCGTCCACTTTCATTATTCTCTTCATACATGCTCTTCGGTTTAAGGTACTCTTAACTAGTTGTCCCGCCCGGGTGAAAAAGTAACCTTTCCTAAAATACGATCGCAGTGAAAAAATCTAAACCATTGTTGGATCCACTTGAGGAAACAGAAAATGACATTAAAATCGGTTCAGCCGTTTTGGAGGAGTTCAGTGACAAACACACGCACAGGAGAAATATTTAGATTATAAAGACGATAAAAGATCAAGATTATGGGCACACAGTTGCCAAGCCTTTCGGTGCTAACCTATCATAAATAGTCATATTACATATGTTTTACAATATAAAAGCCTTGGTGCCAAGAGTTCCTGCCAAGACTTCTCCAAGCCTCCACTGCCAATTCGTACCTAATGTAAACAAAGTAGACGAAACACTTCAGGGAGCACACTGCCAAGTTTACGAGAAATCCTACAGTGACCTGAAGTATTTTTAGTTTTGAACTTCGTACATACAAGTTGTAAGTACATTCTCGAGAACAATATGTTCCATAAAGAAGACTTCGCTTCCTTTAAATCAAATCAATGCAACATAACGCACGAAACCGGCGACACTTTAAACCAGACATTTATAGATGACAAATGGCTTAACTATAGGAAATACAATTTGCCCACCAACACACAAACGCCCGAAAATACATACATACATCCTCTTACAGTATGTATTGTGTCTTTCTCCTTTTGTATATTGGAGTGTTGTGATAATTCTTTTAATTTGACGGCTACTTTCCATCATCGCACACCTCACCTTTGGCAGAGAGTTCCATCAGTCTCTTCATACAAGCTCGTCGGTTTCGAGTACACTTGACGGGAACGTCCTTGAGTGTCCGATGCGGATTCGATCTGAGATCGTTACTCGGCACATTTTTCGAAGAGATCACATCCCAACTGCATTTATGCTGTTTTCCTGCTTCCTTTGACATACCCAGGATTCGCTGCCGTACTATAAAGTAGGTGCCGTGCAACTAATATCGCGTACAATGGCGTTCTAGTCAGCTACGAGCATATATTGTTAGCTCAGTTGGAGTGAAGTTTCACTATCCCTTGGTTATAGTATAATAATATATCTTCACGCCTTCCCACAAGGGTCCCCGAAGGGGTAGGCAGAGGTGTATAGGTAATACCCACACACCCACTTTCCGCCAGAGGTATATTAGGTGCCAACGTGACAGATGGCGAGTCCATCGCCGTTACTCAAGCACGATATACATACGCCTTTTTGAATTTCTTCTCAGACGTATGCAGGTTTCCTCTCGATGTTTTCCTTCACCGTAAAGCTCGTGGTGTGACTAATCACTGTACTTAAGTTCAGAAAAACTCATTGGTACAGTCGGGATTGGAACTTGCGACCTTTGCGTCGCAGGCAACTGCTCGAACCACTCGGCCACCACGGCTCTATATATTTACTATATATTTTTTTAATGTCTGTATTTAAAAGAGAAAATCTTGTTGTTACAAAGCGATCCAATTTTAAACGCATTAATCAGGAGGGTAGCTGTTAAAAGTTAATGTTATGTGAAGATCCCGGATTAGCCCGCACACGTATAATTGTAGTACATTTAATGGGCCGTGTGAAGGGCCGCCATTGAAATGAGATAGGACACATTTTGATAGAATTTGAGACAAATTACATCAAGCTTAGCTTAGCATGAATGGATATTTGAGATATGGTGATATTATTCCTTGATTAAAAGCGATTATGGGAGAATGTATATTTGATACGTTCAATATATCTAAACCAACGTAGCATCACCATCAGCTATTTCTATCTAAAATAGATAAAACTTTTTGAGATGAATGGATTCCTTCAAGCCGACATCCCAACTACATTTAATAAATGTATTGCTAGGTTGTGCCCCGCAGCTTTGCACGTGTTAAAAATATTTCATAAATATAACAAATCCTACGTTAATCCAGCTAATGATCAATGTCTGTGTTAAATTTTAACCAATTCCGGGTCTTACGTTCTGGCGTTATCGGGTAACAAACTTTCGCATAATAAAAATAGATAATAATAATCATATAATATATCCTCACGCCTTCCCACAAGGGTCGTGCGTAGGCAGAGGTGTATAGGTAATACCCATACACCCACTTTCCGCCAGAGGTATATTAGGTGCCAACGTGACAGATGGCGAGTCCATCGCCGTTACTCAAGCACGACTATACATACGCCTTTGAATTGCTTCTCAGACGTATGCAGGTTTCCTCTCGATGTTTTCCTTCACCGTAAAGCTCGTGGTGTGATTAATACATAATATGTACATAAGTTCAGAAAAACTCATTGGTACAGTCGGGATTCGAACTTGCGACCTTTGCGTCGCAGGCAACTAAATAGAATGTCTCTGAGCCTAAATTATACTATGTAATGTAAAAAACGAAAAAAAACTATCGGTTTACATACTTCCTTATAACTCCAGCACAATGGAAAACTCAAGACACTGCAAAGACATTGTCTCTGAACGTAATTCCAATTCCAAGAAGGTACATTATCCAATATTTAAAAGTGCAGGAAGACTTTCAATAAACCCTAAGTGTGAATATAAAACCGACATTATAGTGCTTGGGGGTGTTAACGGCACTTAGCGCCTCTAATGGACCGTA
Source organism: Drepana arcuata (assembly GCA_016069955.1). Taxonomy (NCBI): domain Eukaryota; kingdom Metazoa; phylum Arthropoda; class Insecta; order Lepidoptera; family Drepanidae; genus Drepana; species Drepana arcuata. Next base: position 34,262 of record JACCPG010005355.1, read on the forward strand.
TGCTCTTTATTGTCGAATATTGCATTGGGAATTTCAACAGCGCTATTTTTCGCGTATCTTTACTGCTCAACCATGGCGTTCGTGACGGTATGTAAGGATGGGTGGTCACCAACGGCGAGTGGGGCGACTACGCGTGAGACCTGGTACTGCAAGCGTCCATATGCGGTGGTAACATTTTACCATATGCGGTAAGCATGCTTTTTTACCAAAATAGGTTAAGCTGAATAAGGGACTAGCTGTGCCCGCAACATCGTCCGCGTGGAATTTTGACAAAAAAATGTTGTTCATTTTCCATAATAAAAGTAGCCTAAGTTACTCCTTTTTATATCAGCTATCTGCCAGTGAAAGTCACGTCAAAATCGGCCCAGCCGCTTCAGAGATTAGCCGGCACAAACAGACAGACCGACGGAATGACAAAAATTAAAAAAATATATATTTTGGTGTATGTACCGTGTACACATCCATATGCGTTTAGTAAAAAGCGGTTATTTCAATATTACAAACAGACACTCCAATTTTATTATATGTCTGTATAGATGAAAATTGGAGTGTTAAAATTGCAAAGATGGACTAAGGGTATTCCTATTTGCTGTATATATAGTAGAATATCGTGCTAAATTGTTAAACTCATGGCCATATCGAATCCCACAAATACTTAGTACAGTTCACCCAAATTTTCTTTTGATTTTGGTAATGATTAGTGATGTATTATGTTGTCTATACATCACGCCCGTCTATGGCAATACATTCATTTAGTATTCAACTCATCTATTTCAATAGGCAAACTCTAACTAG